>PVLA01006343.1:0-125966 GCA_004027455.1 Hydrochoerus hydrochaeris | reverse complement strand
GAGCAGGGCAAACAAAACTGTGGGTTGGGAAGCCCAGAAGGAGGAGGAGGAGGAGGAGGAGGAGGAGGAGGAGGAGGAGGAGGAGGAGGAAGAAGGTGTTTCCTGGCAGACAGAAGTAGCACTTTGGGGGCATGGTGCCTGGGGGGCACAGAAGTTGTGCAGTGGTGGGCCACTGTCAGTGAGCGGGTGGTCCCAAGGTTTGGGTCCTGCCTGCAGCTGGCCCAGGTGCAGCTCAGGGTGCCCTTCTGGGTCACACTCCCAGTGGAACCTTAGAGGGCCAGCCCTGGCGCCAGGTGGCACCTAGGGCAGATCCCTACCTCGCAGGGCTGACTGCGGGGCACTCTGCCACTGGGCTCTGGTGGGGGGAGGGCAGCCCAGCTCCTACCCAGCTCTGGGGCTGGGCAGCTATTCAGAGGGAGGCTGGGGTGGGGGCTCCTTTGGGTGGGGTGGGGTTGGTCCCGCTGCTGAGATCCTCTGCCCCTGTCCTGTGGCCGGTCCGGGTCAGGGCGGCACTGGGCACTCAGGGCTGGGATCCCTGGCGGCCAGCGGGGCCAGCGGGTATTGATTGTTGGTTCTTATTTATAGAGCACCGGGGGTGGACGCGGCGCTTTGCAAAACCAAAAAGACACAGTGCTGCCGCGACGCGCTGTTGAGAGGGAGGAGGGCCCGCTGCAGCTGTGTTCGCGTCATAGGGAGGGCTGAGACGCCCGCCCGCCCGCCCTCCCTCCCGCCCTCCTCTGCCCCCACCCCCCGCAGACAGACGCCCGGGACAGCGCCCGCCCCACGCAGAGCCCCGAGCACGACGGGGCCGGGGAGGAGCACCCCCAGCCTCCCCCAGGCTGCGCCTGCCTGCCCGCCGGTCGGCCGGCTGGCCGGTCCACCCTGTCCCGGCCCCGCACGTGCCCCCGGCGTCGGGGCTAACGGGCCGCCTTGTCTGTGTATTTCTATTTTGCAGCAGTACCATCCCACTGATATCACGGGCCCGCTCAACCTCTCAGATCCCTCGGTCAGCACCGTGGTGTGAGGCCCCCGGAGGCGCCCACCTGCCCAGTTAGCCCGGCCAAGGACACTGATGAGTCCTGCTGCTCGGGAAGGCCTGAGGGAAACCCACCCACCCCAGAGACTGCCCACCCTGGGCCTCCTGTCGGCCCGCCTGCCCTGCTGCCTGGTGGGCAGCCCCTGCTGGACCAAGGTGCAGACCGGAGCGGTCGAGGACGGGGCAGAGCTGAGCCGGCTGGGCAGGGCCACAGGGCACTCCGGCAGAGGCAGGGCCCTGGGGTCTCTAAGCAGCGGCCCTGGGTGGAAGGGCTCGGGACAGAGCTGGCAGCCCCATCTGGCCACCATCCTGAACCAGGGTGGGGCCTGTGGTGCCAGCTGGCAGGGCCCCTTCCTGCAGCGCCTGCTGGCTGCAGCCTGAGCTCCACCCTCTCCTCTTCTTGCTGCACTCCCACCCTGTGCCCCTTCTCCCCGACCCCAGTCTGCTGGGCTGGCGCTGCCAGTCCCCATAGCTACCCCTGACTCCCCTAGCTGGCAGCACCTCCTGGGGCGCTCAGGGTCCCCAGTGCCTGCGCCTCCTTTCAGACTTCAAGTGGGCGGAGCCTCGCCTTCGCCTACAGCCTGCGCCGCGCAGGCTCTGGACTGTCTCAACCTTGCCCCGCACTCTGGGCGCAGAGGAGCGCCCCCCCGCGCCATTCTGCCCCAGCCTCGGGTGTGTCACCAGCTTGCTGCCTGCCGCCTGCCGCCTGGCGCGGGCCTAACCCTCCCCGTCCGAGCACGTGCCTTCCCCGTACGGCCTGTGTGCAGCCGCGCTCTGCCCCCACCCAGCCCGCGCGCACCGACCCCCCGCCGCCCTGTGTGCAGTGGTCTTGCCTAAAGGAATGTCTCGACATTTTCAGTCTGTGTCCCCTTTTACTGGCAGAATGTGAAGGGAGGCCGGGAATAGGATGGGGGTGGTCGGGAAGCGCTCAGGGTTGGGCGGGTGGGGCGGCTTCACTCTCGCGCTCGGAGGAGGCGGATCCAGCGGGGTCCGGAGGTCGCGGCGCGCGGCGGGTGGCGGGGCGGTGGCGGCGACGGCGGCGCGCGCGGCAGGTGGTGATCGCGAAGCCCAAAGCCAGGCAGGTGGCCAGGCTGGCGAGAAAGGAGACAGGCCCGAGCGCGTAGATCACCGCCAGGTCCCGCGCGACGAGGCGCTTTGCGCAGTGTCGGAAGGCGTCGTCGGGGAGGGCGGCCAGGGGGGTGAGCGTCAGGCGCCCGGGGGAGGTGCAGAGCAAGGCCTCTGCTTCTGTAGGGACAGGGGCGTTCGTCAGGCGAAGGACCCAACGCCCGTCTCGGCCGCCCCGGTCGCATACCGCTCACCTGAAGCGCGCGGGTGCAGCCGCAGCCAGACGCAGAGCGGGCGCAGGGCGCAGCTGCAGGCCCAGGGGTTACCGCGCAGGCCCAGCGAGTCGAGGGCCGGCAGGCGGGCGAGCAGGCCGGGCTCGAGCGCCGACAGCGCGTTATCCTGTAAGCTGAGTGCACGCAGTCCTGGGAGCGCGCCCAGTGCCGAGGGCTCCAGTAGTGCCAGGCGGTTACCGGCCAGGGACAGGGAGCGCAGCGCGTGCAGTGGCGCGAAGGTTCCGGGCGCCAGCGTCTCCAGCTGGTTGTCGCTCAGATCGAGGAACTGTAGGGCACCCAGACCCCAGAAAGCCCGGGCGTGCACCGAGCGCAGCCCGTTCTCACGGAGGTCCAGGAGGTCCAGGGCTCGCGCACTCTCGAATGCGGTGGGCGGCAGCGTGCGCAAGTGATTGTGGTCAAGCAGAAGCGTATGCACACGCCAGCTCAGGCCCGCGGGCACGGAAGGCAGCGCCAGGGCAGAGCAGTTGGCTTGGCCGCTCGTTGAGCACGCACATGCCTCGGGGCATTCGGGGGCGCCAGGGAGCTCCGAGGGCGCGACTCCAGTGGGCACTGGGGCCCAGGCTGGCCTTAGCGACAGTAGCAGCAGCAGCAGTTGTGTTGAAGAAAAAAAGGAGATACCCCGCATAGAGGCGGCTCTAGGCCCCAAGGTGGGCTCCCTGCTGCCTGTGTGTCTTCAGAGGCCAGGCTTCCTGAACACTCGTCCCTGTGGCGCCTGCACACACACTGTCCAGCCTGATACCTGCTGTTCCTGTCCCACGACTGTTTGGGGCGGGGGCCAGGCATGCAGCCAACGCCCAGTACTGCCAGCACCTGTCCCAGAACGCCAGGTCTGTGACTGTTTCTCCTCTGTGAGGGTGAGACCACTGGAAGCTTGTGAGGCTTGAGCAGCAGGACCATACCCACCTGCACCCTCAGCAAGGACCACAGTGTGCAAGCTACTGTGGAGGGGTGGAGGGGGATGGTGCAGAGGGAAAGTGGGAGTCCCCCACTCCCTAGAAACTGCAGGGCACAGTGAATGGGGAGGGCATTTCAGCCTGCGTGCTCCTGTCCAGTGCTTCTCTCAAGCTGGCAACTGCAGGTGCTGTGTGAGGCTCTGATGATGCCAGGAAGGGGTCCAGGGCAGCCATGGCTTCATGAGACCATGCAGCAGGGAAAAGCAGGGCTGTCCAGCCATGTGTGAACACAGCAGGTGTGGTTCCCTGCCTAGGGGAGGAGCACCCCACCATCCATGTGCCTCTAGGGGCCTTGTCACTTGCAAGGAGGACAGCATACAACCACTAAATAATTTTTATTTCCTTGCCTGGCCCTATGTCTTGCACAGGGGATGGGGTGGCTACTCTACAACTTCTTCCATAAGGGTATGTTCCTCCGTGGTCTGCATGATGGGGACCGCCAGGTCGAGGTGGGACTCCACACACATCGAGTGCATGTCCATGCGGTCTTCCTGGGTCCCGTAGTGCTCCACCAACCTGCATGACAGCATAGGCTGGCAGGGCCTTGGGAACAGTGCTCTCAGTGCTGCCTTCCCAGCAGTGGCATGGAGGGGCTGCCCCCACTCCATGCCAGTACTCACCTGCTCTCCATGTGTCTGGGGCAGGTTTCACTAGAAGGACAAAGGTAGGTGTGACCCTTGGAGCAACGCCCAGCATTACCCAGCAGTACCCAGGCCCCCTTCCTGGCACACACCTGGGCAATGCCATTCCCAACCACTGGTGACAGCCCCCCCATGACCAAGGGCCTGGGGCCAGCTGCATGGCCTCTGTCCCACCACCACCTGCCCTAGCTCACGCACTCCTTGGCTTGGAAGACACCGATGGCTACAATGATCAGTGCAGAGAAGCAGCTGGCGCCAATGCCGGCCAGCACCACAATGAGGGCAATGAGGGCCTCGCGGCTGAGGCCGAGGGTGCAGTCACAGCCGTTCCCAGCTGTGGAAACAAGGCCACAAGGCCAGGACTGTCAGCCACTGCTGGGGGATCTCTGGGTCTGCCCTGCCCCCCAGACCTCCAGGAGACATGGGGACAGCACTGTCTGGGAAGTACAGGGCTTGGGGGACAGTGGGAGCCACACCTGCAGCAGGGATGAGCAAGGACAAACATATCAGGCCCAGGGGGCTGCCAGCCAGGCAGGAGTCAGGCTGGGGACGGGGAACCATGTCCAGCCCAGCCCTGCCACACAGCTCTGGATGGAATTTGTAGGGAGGTGCTGACCTCACAGAGGGGCAGGGGTGGGTGGGGGTGGGGCCACAGGGCTCATGGCTGGCTTAGGCCTCCCTTGTGCTTGGGCTCTGGGGTTTGAGGAGCCCTGGGCAGGGAGTCTGAGATAGGACAGGTGGGGCTCAGGACCCTGGGGGCCTGGCAGGCAGTGTGGCTGGACTGTCCATTGCAGAGACACTGGCCTTGCTGTGGTCTCCTTGCACCATCAGGCAGCAGAGCTGGGTTTGGACACAGGCAGGCTGTGTCTCGGCCCCCAGGGCTAGGACAGGGAGGGGCCAAGGGGCAGCAGGGTGGGGGTGAAAGTGCATCTGGTGGCCCTCACTGCTGCTTCTGGCAAGGTTGAGACCACATTGCCCACAGAGCCCAGACTGTGAGGGCCGCTGGCATCCACAGGGACCCTCCGTTGGGAAAGGTCCAGGTCCCCCAGCCATACGTCCAGAACATCCTTCTGGGAGCAGCCACGCAGAAGTGGCTACAGGTGGCACCCAAGGGCCCTGGCCCATCATTAATCTGAAGCCCACTGTGTGAAGTGTCAGTTCTGCTGACCAGAGAGCCAGCTACCTCAGCCTGGCATGGTCAGGGTTAACCTTCCTGGGCCACATCCCTGTACCTGCTGTTCCAAACTGCCCAAAGCCACCCCACCCTGCCTCCTCAAGACCTGCCAAGCTAGGGTGGCACTGAAAGCAAATGTGTTCCCAGGCTAGTGGGGTTCTAGGTCTCCCTGGTCTCTAGTGCTCCCCAAGGGCAGGCACAGATGCCCCCTGCAGAGGTTACCAAGATAGGCCGGCAGCCATGCTGTGACCCAGGACACTCATTGGTCTTCAGTTCACTTTCAAAAGAATGCAGGACAGGAGTGCCTTTGGTCAAGGTCTGGCACCTCTACCCGGCCAGTCCAGTTCAACAGGTTTACATCCTGGTTAGGACAAAGGCACACCCTGTTTGGAGCCAGGTGGTGGCCACATTGGCAGTCGGTTGGTGGTGTGGCTGTGGAGTGGCACGATGCAGACAAGGCCCCCTTGGAGTGGGGATGGTGGTGTCAGAGCCTTAAGGCCATCACCAGATCCCAGGGTAACCCAGTGTGACCATGGTACCAGCACAGGCATGAGTGAAGTGGAGCTGGGGCACACACTGCTTCTCCTGCACCAAGTGCATGCAGCACAGGCCTCGCTGGGCAGGGTCAAGGTGATAGCTCTGGGCCCACAGGAAGGGGAAATGGGGCCCAGGACACAGCTGAAGCCAGGTATGGCACAAGGCCTGGGAACGCAGGAGCAGGACAATGGCATGGGTTTCAATGGGTTTTAGTTCCCTGCAAGGACATAGCCCAGAACATGTCCTACCTGGAACAGACAAGGCTGGAGTGGGCCTATGGCACTGACAAGTGTCAGGCCAGCATGGACTTCAGGTGACACCAGTGTAGGCAAAGGCAGCTGGCTCACCCCAGCCCTTGGGGAGATCATTTGCTTTTCCAAGTGCAAGGTCGTAAGCATGAGGCATGGGGCAGGTGGGCAAGTGGCCAGGCCCTCTGGCTGACAGGTCATGTTTACCCCAGAGACCTGGAAGTCCTTCACCTCTGCCCTCAGTCTTGGTGGAGTCCCCACATCTCAGCAGCACGTAGCCTGGCACAGCGCCCAACACCGCAGTGCAGAGGCAAAGGTGAAGGCTCCTTCCGAGGGCCAGGAGAGGGGTGGAGCTGGAGGCTACCCAGGCGGCTACTGATCCCTATCAGGCCACCCCTCATGCAGCACAACCTGGTCATCTTCAGGAAACAGACCCACAGGATCTAGCAGGGCTGGCTACACTGGCAAACCCCCCACACACACTGTGGGCTGAGGCAGAATGGCCACGCTACAGGGAGACTCAGGATGTGCGGAGTCCACACAGGTACCTGGATGAACTGGCCTACTTTAATCTGCGCGCAGGGTGGGGGATGGAGACTGAGGATGTGGAGCAGGCGAGGGAAGCAGAGACATGGGGGCTGGCAGGGGTGCAAGGACACTGTAGTGGGTCACACTGGGCAGGGCCTGCCGGCACTCGTCAGCTACAGCTCTTGGGCAGGCGGTAGACCCCGGCGGAGTAGATGAGCTGCTGGTCGCGCACCTTCTTCTGCAGGTAGCCCTGGAGCTCCTGCAGGTCGATCTCAGCCAGCGCGGGTCCCGTCATGACGAACATGCGCAGCATGCTGTAGATGCGCTCCAGTGAGAGGCTCTCCAGGTTGGTCAGCATGGCCTGGATATACGTCCAGAAGAGCTGCAGGGACAGAGCCGTGTCAGGGGCTGTTCTTGGCGATCCTCGCCTGCCTGCCCGCCAGACACAGCCACACACCAGCAGCTCCTCCTCCTTCTGGTCGGCCTGGGAGGCCATGCCCGAGTCGCTCTCATCATCACTGTCAATGAGCACCATGTTGTCGCGGTCCTGTGGCCGCTCCTCCTCGATGACAGAGAAGGTCCCTGGGGGCTCCTCCCGCAGCACGCCCTGCTGCAGCCACACAGACATGCGCCGCCGCAGCAGTGCCACAGGCATCTTCACCACCTTGCTCAGCTCCTCCAGGGTCCAGCTGGCTGTGGGCAGAGTGTGGGGACACTGTGGGAGCCCTGCCTGCCAGCCCTGTGGTCAGGGGGACCCATGATGTCCTGCTGGTCCCAGCAAAGGGAAAGGGCCCCATAACTGGCCAGAGAGCTGGCCCTGGAGCTGCGGGCTGGGCGCTGCCAGCTCACCTTGGTCCTGGAAGTAGAGCAAGACTACTGCCTGCACAGGTGTCACTGCCACAGACAGGGTGCGGTCAGCCAGCTCCACGTCCATGGTCACCAGGCCAAGGGTGTGCTTCCAGCTGAGGGTCCGCATGGCCTGTGGAGAGCGAGGGTCAGCATGGGCAGTGCCAGGCCCGGGAGACCTGGCACCAGATGGGAAGGGGCCCCAGCTGCTCAGCCACTGGGACAGAACAGGGGCCACTGCCATGAACTAGCTCATTCCTGCAAAGGTTGGAACCCCTAGCACCTCACAAAAAAAAAAAAAAAAAATCCTTGAATACCATTAAAAAAAAAAAAAGAGAGAGAGAAAGAGACAGATTGAGCAAAGACAAATTAAGCAAAAGGGAGCCAGGATCTAGTGACTTCTGGGCAGGTCTACAGAAACAGCTGAGGGGACAGGCTGGACAAGCATCTGTCAAAGACCAGCAACTTGTGGGCCCAACTTGCCCCTGCACAGCGGTCAGAGCAGATGTGATGTCCAGAAGCTGTCTGCAGGGCCGTGGCCCCTGGCTCAGAGCCTGAGAACTATGGGAGAAGCCAGCGCAGCTTTAGGACTTTATAGCAGCAGTGCACTAACTCCCTGACTGCAGAATGGATCTCAGGGGACATGGAACACTGAAGGGCAGAGCTGCAGATGCCCACAGAGCCAGAGCAGAGCCCTGGCTTCAGGGTCTCTTGAGTGCTGCCAACTGCAGACTTGCTTGGCATGCATGACCCTTCTTCCTTCATTTCCGCCCTTGGAGACAGGAGTGCCAGGCATAAGGCGTCTCAGTTTGTGTTTGGGGGCTCAGGCTCCAGGTCTCCTCCATTCCTGCCTGTGATCTTGAGAACGGGGACTCAGGTGATACCAAAGGGGCTGACTTTTGCCTGAATGTATTTTGCATGTGGGAGGCCAGGAATTTTAGGACCACAGAACAGGCTCTTAGGATCCAGGAGTGTGCATCAGACATACTGCTTAATCCTGACTCCAGTACCTAGGGCGTGCTTGGGCTGAGAGCAGCTGGGTTTGGACCACCAGCACCAGCACCAGCAGCAGTACCACCTCAGCCCCTCCCAGGCTGCCCTTGTCCTGGCTCAGACCACAAGCAGGGCAAGAAGACATACTAAGGCCCGGTGCCACTCCACATCAGTTGGAGAAGCTGCCGCACTCTTGCACCCAATTGCCGCTAGCCACCTCCTCCAGGCTCTCACGAGACCACCAGGTTGGCATCTGCTGCCTGTGGCCAGGATCGTCTCCTCATGCACCCTCTGCCAACTTGGCCAGCATGTGTAGCTCCCCTCAGCACCTGCTAGGATGCCACCCATGGCCTGGGACTCAAACTACCTGGCTCTGAGCCCTTCCAACCGCTTCACTCCTGACAGGACTGATTGTGGGTGCAGGAGGGAAGGAGGACCTCAAAATCTGACCCCCAGGTCCCTTGCCTATGTGGCCACACTGCCCACCTGGACTAGGGTCAACCACACTACATGGGCTGGAGCCATCACATTGGGCACACTGTTGCTACTGACCAGTGAACTCCAAGAGTGAACCCCTCCTCTGCCTTGTCCCTGAGCCCTCTAACTACAAAGAGCCCCAGCCCTAGTGTTTAAGACCCAGGGGAGCAACCTTCCAGGACAGAGATGGCCACACTGTAAAGGCTGAGTGTGCCTGAAGAGATGACGCCTATAGCAGATAAACCTGGTACCCCAGCTGGAAGGCACAGGATCAGCAACAGAAGACAGGAAGCTCGGGGTGCTTGTTCTGGTTATAAGGCCACTGCAGAGCCGAGGAGATGATCGATCTGCACACCTCCAAGCAGCATGCAGACCCGATGCCTCCAGGAAGAAGGCGGAGGGTAGCAGGCCCAAGGTTGTGGGAGATGTGACCAACGAGATGCCAAAGGGCACTGGCTATACCTTCAGCTTCTCGTACTTCTTGCAGTAGACCTCTAGGGCCACCCGGATGTCCTCAGGGACCTCCAGCTTCTCCTCCTTGAAGGGGGGCCAGAACTCGCTGGACAAGATGACAGCATAGACCCCAAATGGTGGCTGCTCCTCCACAGGCCGCTTCTCGTCCTCCTCACGGATATTTGCATTGATGCGGCGGGAATCTGCCATGTCCTGAGGCGGAGACGGCATCTCACCAAGGTCCCAGGCTGACAAGGATGAGCTGGGGGTGGCAGCCTTGATGCTTACCTTCAGCATGACCTCACAGAAGTGCATGGGGGCTTCACCAAACCGCAGCTTCAGTAGCTCCACGTTGCGTATCTCCCTGGAAGGCATATTTCTGAGAGAGTTGTGGGATGCAACCCCCACCCCCACCCAGCACCCCCTACAGAGGTCACCCCTAGGCCAGTTAGGCACTGTCAGCCCTAGCCGGGCAGAGGCAGGAGCAGTGGGCTCCAGCGCCCCCTGGAGGCCAGACAGCATCTCACAGGCCTCACCGCTCCGGGCTGAAGCTGAACTGGTGCAGGAGGCGGTCGGCCAGGAGCGAGCGGTACTCGTTGATGAAGAGGTCCTTGCTGCCATAGATGCTGACCAGCAGGCTGATAATGTCAGAGGAGCGCCTCTTGGAGCTTGACTTCCCTGGTACAGCAGGGGCAAGCACACCAATGGCACCACGGCGAGGATGGTGACACCAGACCTGTCTCACAGGGCGATGCTGTCCAGCACACTCTGGAGAGCTCACTTCTCAGTGCCCTTTACAGCTGGGGGCAGCGTAGTACCTCTGGGATACCTAGGATTGGGTCCTGGGGACCTGCTGGGATCCTCAGCCCCTCCTCACAGGGACTTCCACCCAGGCTCAGGGAACAGAACAAAGGCCCCTGGGTTTTCAGGAACAAGGTGGTAACCCACCTCCTAAAGGATCACGAACCCCTCCTCCAACTACCACTGAAAGGGGCAGGGCCAGAGGGGCACCTTAGGCCAGGATAATCAGATGGCATGGGGGACACAGCAAGTGAATGAGTACAAGCAGGAAGACCCCTCAGTCTCCTGAGATTCTGGGTGCTCCTGATAGTACCAAACACCAACAGACACATGGGACCTGAGCCCATTGGGGCTGAGGACAGGCTGGAGGAGCAAGCTGACCTGGATCAGCGTCCACAGGGTCAGGGACCCAGTCCTCAGGCTCGCCAGAGTCGTCCTCGCTGTCCTGGCCTGTCTCCAGGCTGGCTGGGTCAGTCTTGGACAACTCAACTGCCAAATCCCCAGTCCCATCCGAGTCCCCAGTCAGCCCAGCCACAATCTGCCGTACGGTGTCCTCCCGGGTCCTGTGGGGTGAGTGCTGCTGTTCCTATGGTGTGTGCTATTGGCAGTACCTCCCTTGCCCACCCTAGCGTGTGGCTGGCACAGACTCTTCTGACTATGGAAGGGTAAACGACCCAACTGGCTCCAAAGATCAGTGGGGGATGAGACAACAAGAAACCCCACAGCCAGGCTAGTCAGGGCTGGGAGGCAGCAAGCCTGAATCCAACTGCTGTGGCTCAGGTGGAATGGCCCCTGGCACCTACAGCCAAGCCCAGGACCTCTGGACAGCTGTGCCAAGATGCCTGTTCTAACATTCACCTACCACCCATGGCAGTCTCTGTTCCTCGCCAGGGAAGGCCAAGGTTGGCACAGGGCCCAGCCTTCTTCCCTGGTCTGCCAGGGCCTCTCTTTGCTAGGGAGTGAGTATGAGGAGGGGCTCCACATCACTGTGCACATGCAGCAGTTCATGTGGGGACAAGGACAGGCTCCCAACACAGACAAAGGGAAGGGAGTTCACTCAGCCCAGGTAGGAAAAATCCTGCACCCTGGTTTCCCAAGAGTCAGGCATTCCTCAGCTTCCTGGAGGCCCCCCAAGAGCTCAGGTCCAAGGGTCCCTGGTCCCTGGGACAAGAGCACAGAGTGTCAGGGCACTGTGGGCAGCACAGCCTTACCTCAGGTAGCGGCGGATGGGCTCACAAGCAACCTCCAGGATAACCATGGAGGGGTCCAGCACCCTCAGTGCCTTGATGGCGGAGATATAGAGAGTAATGATGTCACATGTGTTGACACCTATAGCCAGGAGGAGGGGCCTATCACACAGGATTCTGGACAGCAGCCTCCCACTGCCAGCACCTGAACAGAAGGCTGCGCACTCTGATCAGGTACTCTAGGGGCACTGCCATGACCTTGTTTCTGGGGGCCAGGGTGACTGCAGAGCCACTTCTCAGGTGCCCATCCCCTTGCCACCCATTTGTGAGTGCTTTCTCCAGAACTTTGCTCCTCCTGCCAGTTTGCTCTGAAAAGACCACATACATCCCCAGACCAAGCCAGGTTGACTTCCTCCAAAGATGGGTGAAGCTGAAGATCCTCAAGGTCCTCCAGCTCTCCCAAGAGCCTCAGAGCACTGCCTCTAACCACTCCCTCCCCAGGCCTACAAATCTAGGGCTGGGAGCTGCACCTGAGCCCCAGATCTGGCCACACAGCACCTGGATGGAGAAGCCGTGTCTCGAGGGCAGCCTTGAGGGACATGAGCAGCTGCTGTCTCTGGTCAGTCCTCTCCAGGCAGTACTTGAGGTCCTCAATGGCTGGCCGGGAGTCTGGGAAGTCTGGAAGACAAGGGAAAGCTCTTAGGGAAAGGTGGCATGCAAATGTGCACATAGCAGCATGAAGCCAGCGAAGGATGTATGTGGCCACACAGGGTTGCAGGACAAGAGCAACCTGCAAGGTACTAGATGTCACCTTTAACAGTTAAGCATGCTGAAATGTCTGACCACAACGCCCCAGGGCAGGGAGAGAAAGGGGCCACTACTGGGCCAAGTGCATACCATAGCACCTTCCAGCACCCTGTATACCTGCCCTGACCTGTACCCCAGGCCTCAGTGGGAAAGTTACAGCTCCAAATGACTTTGCTGTCCCCTAAGCACTGAAGGTCGGGGGGGGGAGGGCGCCCCAGTGTGGACAAGGAGAGGGACACAGCCAAGTTACTGGGAAGATCCCAGGCTGGCAGTGGGGCCCTCAGGGGTGCAGAAGGGGGACAACTGACCACGGATGATGCTGAAGAGCTCCTCGATGCGCAGGCTAGCATAGATGCGATAGAAGAACCTCTGCACATGGCAGCGCCACCGGCGCAAAGTGTTTCCAGCCTCAGGGGATGCAGGCCGTGTGGGGCCATCTTGCAGGAACACCTTGCCCAGCCAGCCAACCACCCTCTCGATCCACTGTGGGAGAACACTGGCAGGTGAGGTACAGGGATGCTGAACAAGCCCTGTTCCAGCCCAGCAACTACCTGCCTTTAGCCCAGGGCTGAGGGGAGCCCTGCAGGGGCTTGTGCCAGAAGACAGAAGGACACTAAGACTTGTAGGACAGCAAGCCCCCAGGGGTGTCCCTGATTCCATCAATCTTTGCATCCTCTCACACACATCATGTCCATGCCTGTCTCTGGAAACAGGGACTCCAGTATGACATGACTGTACACAGCCTGCATAGTGCATAGTGGATAGAACTATTCTCAGGACCTCAGATGTGACTACCAAGCCCCCTACCCCTGTGAAAATGATACAGTGTAGGATGAAGTCATCTTTTAAGTGCATACAGATCCACAACAGGCCACACACATGCACAGACCAGCCAACCACAGGGGTACCCAGAGTTGCCCTCTGCAGCCTGGACGCCTGAGTCCCCAGGACTTATGCCCACTCTAGCTACCCTGCCCTGGATACTTGCTTTGAACACCCCACTGTGGCTACTCTGTATCCTAAGGACACATGCCTGGAAGTGATGGGGAACAGAACAGGGGAGCTGGGCATGATGGCACAAGCCTAGCACTTGGAAGGCTCAGACAGGAGGATCATTGCAAATTTGAGACCAGCCTGAGATACAAAGTGAGCTCAAGGCCAGCCTGAACTGCATAGTGAGACCCTGTCTCAAAGAAAAAAGTGGGGGGAAGCAAGAATAGAACCACACACCATGTCTAACAATTTGGGAACCTTGAGCCCTACTGGCTCACTCCAGCTCCATGCTAGGGTGAGACTGATGGTAGGCCAGTCCACAAGAACAGTCAAGTGAGCCCACACTCAGGTAAAACGGAAAAGAACAGAAGTTCCAGGCACTGACCCTATAAGTGAGTCTGGCCTTGCTGTGCCTACCAGGGGAAGACTCTAGGAAATCTGAACTATATACTGTCTCCAGCCACAAGACTTGGCATAGACCTGCCAAAAACATGCCAAACATCCTTGCCAGAATGCAGAAAGACCTCTACTTAGCACCAAGACAGCCTTAGCTACAGCTTGGTCCTCGTCCAGGACTACCACCTGGGTTAATTCTCAAGCAAGGGGGAGTCAGGTTTTTTACACACCTGTTTCCACCCCTGGCAGGGTATAGCTAAAAGCAATGAATCCTTACCTTGTGGAATTCACGCAGGAAGGAACGCTCATACTCGCCTCGGCAGCGGTCCTCCATCCTCTCCCGGGTGACCTGGTGCAGGGTGGTAGTCACTGCCTCGGCACTCACCCGCTCCAGAAGACTGAGCCTGTGCCTAGAGGAAAGCCCCACCCGTGGAGCACCCAGAGCACACACCTGGCCCTCACCCTCAATGGCCCTGCCTGCAGAACACAGCCAGTGCCCATATCCCTGCAGCCCTCCTGGACCAGGAAAGACTGTACCCGTGGCTTCAAGGAAAAGCTTCTGGGAGAATGACCACTGGCAAGGTGATGTGCTTCCTGCCCAGCGGACCTCTGCTCAGGCTGGGTCCCCATGTGACCAGCAGGTAATTACCAGAGCCCTTGGCTACTGAGGACACTGATATACCACTGCTGCTGCACAAATTACAGCCACTGATGCCTAAGTTTTCAGGGCAGAGCCCAGTCTACGGCTGCAAACAGAATTGGGAGGAGAAAGATTGCCATGTAATTTTCACCTGGAATAAACCTAGCAGAAGTCCTCAGCATTTATGTGTGTTGAAACATCTGACCCCTACCAGCAACAAGATCACTCACTCAATCAACCTAAAAGACAGCTACACTCTTGCACTTTGTTCAGTGTGACAAACCACCCCAAGCTGCCACAGTGTGACAGTTCTTGGAGACTTACAATGGGTCCTGGATCTACATTTTTTCCACTCTGAAGGACTCAAAAGGGAATCTGCATGGCTTGGTCTCTTTGACACATTTCTGGAAAGAAGAAATAGTAAGCCCATTGTTCATTTAGGGGGCAGAAACTCCCTGAAAGGTGGGCATTATTTTTTTTCTCAGAGAGTCTACAAAAAGCATAGCAGAATTTTGTAAAGCCCAGGAAATTTGGAATCAAACCTACTATAACAGACATAAACTATGTGGGAATCTTAGCAAGAGCACAGCTGAAACCCTGATGAGTATGTCACAAGAGAAACACTTGTGTCCAGAACAAGCATAAACTTGTTAAACAGAGATCCTTGGGACCTCCCCTCTCTCATGTTCCTGGATATCAGAACATGTAGAAGAAACCCTAGTCGGCTCACCAGCTCTCTGTAGAGACTGGCTAGTTCCAGAGTAGCAACTAGGGAATCAGCAGGGACAAAAGCACGACCGCCAGGCAGTACTCACAGGACTTGACTGAGCTGGTGAAACTGCTCCAGGGCCTGGCGGCACCAGCACTGCTGTTTGTCACTGCCACACCCTGCACACAGTGGGCTCTGCAGGAGACGATAGTACCGGCGTCGGGCATACCGGCTGTCCAGTTCCCCTTCCAGTTCTGGGTCTGTGCCTCCTTCCCCTTTCCTTTTACTCTGCATATAAACTCTAAGGAAGCGCCCATAGAGGCGCTGGACCATCTCCTGGAAGGTCCTGGGGGTGGAAAAGAACAAGACTCCCCGTAACATGGTGTGGACCTTTTCTCGAAGCCCCTGAGCACCAGTGCCCATCAGCAAGCCCAAGCGAGTCCATTTCTCTAAAAGGTCTAGGCTACGCAGATAGGGATCCAGGCGGCTCTCCAGCAAGCCGAAAGCGTCAAGAAGCAGCAGGAGGCACTGGGGTTCGTCGGTAGAGTTTTCGCGCTGCGAGATGGCATTCCAGAACTCAGGGGAGATGCTGGCCTGCAGGTCATTTTGTAGCACCTCCACGAACCACTCCTCTAGCACCGAGTGCAGACCGTGACACCTCAAAACCTCCACCGCCGTACGGAGCTCCTCCTCCTTGGGCGGAACCGCACCGCTGGTCCGAGAAGATGCCTGGAATATGGAAAACATGTGGAAAAGTAACACAACACAAAGCTGGGGAAAGGCGGGGTAGGGACGGGGCCGAAGGGACGATGCGGAAACCCCGATGTCCCCACCCGAAGCCGATGCTAGAGCGCTGCCAAGGCAGCTGAATGAGGCGGGACAACAGAAGAAGAAGGAAGGACTGCTGCGGTCCGCGGACGAAGCCCGGTGGACCCCATGCAGGGTCCCGTGAACTCTACATGGGCCTGCTGTTCTTTTCCTGAGCCTCACCAGCCCCAGCGCAGCCGGAGGCACCAGTCCGGTGCTCACGGTATTCCAGGCCAAAAACAGCTCCTGTCCAGGTCCAGAGTTGCTGTCCCCAGACACCGCTGTTGTCACCTCGGCAGCCTCCTCAGTCTCCATCTGCGTCCACTAGTTTTCAGACTGGCCCGACGCGGCGCGGAGAGATGATGTAAGCTTAAAACGGCGCATGACAATGACGCAAGACTAGACGCGGCGCTGAGGGAGAATGTAGAACTAGACGCGGCGCGCTGCCGTGACGCACATGATAGGCCCGCAGTGATGACCTTCAGGCCTGCGCACGGCGATGACGCGCTACGTCCAGGCGGGGCCGTCGGTTACACTGGCTGGATACGGCGCCCACCATGACCCAGCAGGGTGCGGCGCTACAGAATTACAACAACGAGCTGGTCAAATGTGAGCCGGGGAGAGTGGGCGGACGGCCCCGGGGCGGGGGTCTGGCCCCAGCAGAGGCAAGGGGCAGGTGCTGGCCTCCAGCACCGTTCTTGCCCCCGGACCCACAGCGTTGTGCCCACCCTAGGCATCGAGGAGCTGTGCCAGAAGCGGGAGGAGCTGTGCCAGCAGATCCAGCAGGAGGAGGATGAAAAGCAGCGCCTGCAGAACGAGGTGAGGCAGTTGACGGAGAAGCTGGCCCGCGTCAACGAAAACCTGGCGCGCAAGATCGCCTCTCGGAACGAGTTTGACCGCACCATCGCGGAGACGGAGGCCGCCTACCTTAAGGTGGGGCTCCCAGCCTCGGGCCTGTGCGCCTTGCTGGCATTTGGGGCTGGGGCGTTGTGGCCTGGGCCGCCGCAGGTAGGGACAGCGTGGCTGTCTGTGCGCCCCAGCTTGTCTAGGGTTCTCACTGTGTTTATTCTGCACGAGGAGCATTGTGGGGTAGAGAACACAGCGCGGATCGGTGCCGATCCAGCCTGCCTTTGCAGGGTGGGAAGGACGGAGTTGGGGGGCAGATGGAGGGGGCAAAAAGGAGGATCCTGCCTGCCCTGTTCGGCTCCGGTGGCTACAGCCCCCGCTATCTGGCACCTGAGTGTGAGACTTGGGGTGGCGGGATCTTCCAACAGGAAGAACAGAGGCAACCCTTTTGCTTCTGTGGCCCTAGATCCTGGAGAGCTCGCAGACTCTGCTTAGTGTCCTGAAGAGAGAGGCTGGGAACCTGGCAAAGGCCACAGCTTCAGACCAAAAGAACAGTGGAGGCAAGGACAGCTGACAAAGCTGGGTGTGCCAGGCCAGGCTGGCTGTGTCTGCTGTGCCTATGATGCCTCAGACTCCTGCACATCTGTCTTGAAGCATCTTTGTTCATGGTGGCAGCTCCCTTCTCACGTTTCAGATGCCAAGAGTGGCAACTGCATCTCCACAGCCCTTGGGTGACAAGAGCCCTTGGCATGGCCCATGGCTGGAGTCCTCTTTCTCTACCCTCATGGGGTGAGGGACAGTGGGCTCTACACCAGCTCCACATGAAGCCTCTGAGGACCCTGTACTCCCTTGGGGTGCCAGAGGGATCTTGGTTCCAGTCTAGTCACAGCCACGTGGGAGCCTTTCACTTTGTCCCCTCTTAGCTCATGGGGGACCCAGGTTCAGACAAGTGAGGAAGGGTGCCTCCTCCACCCTAGATCCCAAATCTCAGGGCCTGACCCCATGGTCTGACTGTCAATAAAGGTTGTCTTTACAAAGATCTGTGCCAGTTTGCTGCTTGCCTGGAGTGTGGGTTGCTAGGAACCCCCAGAGTTGGAGCAACTGCCTAGCTGCCGTGGCTCTTTGAGGGAGGAAAGAGGGACTGCAGTGGCTTTCCCTATGACTGCTCCTCTGTTCTTGGGGATGCAGAGCTAAAGATGTAGGGTGGCAGCAGCCCTCAGCTGTCCCAGCAGGACCACTGGGCCTCTCCCCTGAATCCAGCACAGCCACACAGCCCACCCTCCTTGAGGGGCTCTGCCACACCAGAGTGCCCTGTCCCAGAGGCTGCTGGTGACTGCTGAATATGCACACCAGCCACTCTGGACCTAGGTCTCCCTCAGTGCTTCACCCAGGTCCTTCCTCAGTGCTACAGTTCTGCTTGGCCTGAAACACCACTGCTGCCAGGGTCTGATGTCCTTTCCTGCAGCCACACATGAGGTGTGGCCCATTGCCATCCTGCTGTGAGTCATTACTGCCCAGGTACCCAGGGGCTGGCTGGGAAGCATGTGATAGGTGAAATGGTCCAGAGCGAGCTGGCCCACCCATCCTGGGAAACCACCTGAGGTTCCTCTGGAGCCATCAGGCAGTGTCTCTTACTGGACTGCACTCTCCAGGATGAAGAATGTTGCTTGCATTGGACGCCTGAGTATGTTTTGCCATTGCACCTTAGACTACCCCACCTCTGCACTGTGCCTGCCCAGGTGGCTGAGAGCCTATTTTAAGGGGAGCACTCCAGCCAGGTCTGTCAGGAGCCATGTGCTGCCACAAGCTTGCTGGAGGCTTATGGGTTGGAAGCTTCCCCAAGGCCCCCACCCTGCTCCTGTGCAGTACCCACTCTGCCCTACCCAGGCAGTGGGCCCTCAGGAAAGCCTCTTCAAACCCAACAGCAACAACGCCCTCTCCCTTTGGGTAACAGTGTCCTAGACTCCACACTGCAAGCCAGTTGTCACTGTGTGCAGCTGGGACTGTGGGACCTAGAAAGCAGGAAGCAGGCCATGAGATTGCAAGAGCCTAGACCTCCAGGTGCACGGGTACTAGACTTGTGCCACCTAGTACCTTCCCAGCATAGGTGCCCATGGGGTCTCTTTCATTCTCAGGCAGAGGACTAAGCAGGGGAAGCAGAGGCGGCCTTGTCCAGTGCTGTTTATTGAGTCTGACATCAGAGGCAAGAAAAAGCTGCCTTTGATGAGAAAGAGAGGGAATGTGACCTGAGGATGAGGGCCTGGAGTCCTATAAAGAACAGTAGTTCCTCATTCTGGACATGCCTGACAGTGCTGGGCACAGCAGGCGGGGGCTGGGAGACAGCCTTGGCAGTAGGACAGAGGGCATCCTGGGGCTCCTGGCCACAGTTTGTGTCACCATCCAGCAGGACCTGGCCCTTGCCACAGGCCCCACCACCACCCGTCACCACTCTTGGAGCCCTTAACCTGGAGAGAGACCTGGCCCTAACAGCAGGAGTCCTGCTGCTTCCCAGGCCAGTACATCCCAGCCATGGGAAAGAAGGGGGTGGAGAATACAGGCAAAACTTCTGGGCACTTCCTGGCTCTTGGGCACAACAGCTGAGGATCAGAAATAAAGGGCTGGTTCGCTGCGGAAGTCCGAGAGGTCATTCTGACTGGCAGGTGTGAGCTGAGAAGAGACAGAATGCAGCCACTGAGTCTTGTCCAGCCATCACCACCCCCACCCCCACCAGATGGCCCTGGTCTGCTGGACTCACCATGACCTCCTTCGGCGGGGGCTCTACCTCCCTTGGGGCCTGCACTGGGGTCTGTTCCTGCCACTCGCTGAAGGCCATAGAATGCTTGGGAGTGTAGCTGGACAGGCCTGTGGGCCAAAGAACACATGTAGGGACATGTGGACAAGTGGACGAGTGGCACAGCTCCATCCCTCCTAAGCCACCCATGCCAGCAGGTGAGCACTCACCTGACTTGCCATCCAGAAGCCGGGGGCTGTCAGGTCCTACACTGCTTATGAAAGTGGCCCGGGGCAGGAAGAGGGAAAAGGGCTTCTCAGTGCTGGGCCCTTCCTCCTCTTCTTCTTCCTCTCCTTCCTCACCTTCCTCCTCCTCATCCTCAGCATCCACCTCCTCCTCCTCCTGCACTAGGGAGCTCTCCGAGGGGTACTCAAAGGTGGTCTGTAGGCTCTTGTCATTGAAGGAGATCTTCATCTGGGAAGAGAGGCACATCTGGTACTGACCACCTGAGTACCTGGGTGCTGAGGGCACCTTCAGCTCCCAGGGGTCTGCGTAGGGGAGGAGATTCCTCCACCCGGAGGCCTGGACCACCCATCCTCCCTCTCACCATGGCACCATAGCTCCTAAACACAGATTCATGTTCTGTCTTTCTAAGCAGGAGCCACCACTCTGCCAAGGGCTGTAAGAGGGACCTGTGCCTCAGAGGGCAGCCCCACGCACCATGGCTGTTTTCACAGGCTAATCGATCCCAGCCCTGCTGCCCACTCACAGCACCTACATCCAAGCAAGTCTTCCCTTCCTATGGCAGTCAGGGCCAGGGGACTCTGGGTGCCCTCAGTCCAGATCCTCTCCTGGGACCTGGGCTGGAGGGGGAGCTAGAGGCCAGGCTGTGCTGAGGCTGGGCTGCCCACGGGAGCTGAGCACCTACTGCCTGCTCAACCACACTCAGCCCAGGCATAGCAGGTTGGTAATGAATATGAGCAGCCACCGCCTGCGGCAGATGGGAACAGCTCTGCCGGGGCTCGAAATATTAAACTCCTGGGCACAGGACACCACCAGCCAGCTCAAGTTCCCCTGCCTCCCTGGAAGGAGCTGAGGCAGGAGTGGCCCCAGGCAGAGAACCAGGGCAGCCCATGTGCAGCAGGAGAATGTGGCCTGGCAGGAAAGCCAGGACCACCCCAGGCATAGGGCAGCAAGGAACCCGGCACGGGCCATGGGAAGGTACTGTAGCCCACAGGAGCAGGGCACTAACATGAAAGGGACATACTCCTGCCCCGAGTCCCTGCCCACAGTGAGGGCCACAATGCACACCAGGAAGGGGCTGTGCTGTGCCTGAGCTCCTGTGGTCCCCATCCTGGGATACTTCTAGCACTTGGTCCTGCACCTGGGCTTTCTGCACAGATGAGCAGATGGTGAAGCCACCTGGCGTGGGAAGGTACACTATCCCTTGCCCTGTCCTGCCTTCTGGCACAGCTGCCTGGTCCTCCAGCTGTGGTCCCATGGGAGGCCTGGCAGGGCAGGGGCCAGGATGGTGGAGCGGCTGCCAGTGTCTACAGGGATGCAGCTGCTCCAGGCAGCTTAGGGATGGTGTCACCTAGTCCTCCCAGATAACCAAGAGGGTTCAGAGCAGGATGGAGCTGGGAAGCCCCATAGGGAGAGGGACCTCATCAGCCCTGCATATGTGGTGCTATTCCTGCTGACCTTAGCCCAACCCCCTCACCAAGCTCACATGAAGCACCAGCTGCCAAGGGCCAGTCGGATTAGTGTGCCCTCATTAGTCCACATGACCAGCTCTGTGCAGGAAGCCGAGGGGGCTGGGCACACATGGGCATGGAGCCTGGTACAGCCAGGCTGGGTGAGGGGTGTTGCTCATAGGCCATCTGCCCCAGCTGCCACCATTGTTTCCTTCCCCTCAGAGCCCAGGTCAGTGGGTCACGGGACACTGTGTGACTCATGCTACTGTGGAGAGGCACAGCCTCCAGACCCCTGACGGAATGGGTGTGTGTGTGGCCAAGGGCCATGGCTGCACAGACTAGTCACCAGCCTTCAGGGGACTTTGCCCGTCGCACCCAGCTGTGGGCAAGTGGCGGAAGAACCTAGACTTTCATAGGGCCTTTTTGTTTTCCTGCTGACCTCTCTGCCTGTGCATGCCCAGCTTAGGTTACTGAAGGGTGTCCACCAGGTAGCTGGGCTCAGCCTACTTTGCCACCTGCTGCTTCCCATCCCCCACTCAGTTCTCATGAGTGACAGCACAAGACCACACCTGCCCAGCTGGGATGGTCACAGCTGCTTCCTCTGAGGCACACTGGCAATAGCAGGGGCCACACCATTCCTGGGGTCCCTGGCTCCAGAAAGACCATGGGGGCATCTTTGGGAAGGAGACTGGGAAGCACCTAGCAGGGAGGGAAGTGGGGGGGCCTACGAGCCCAGCTGCTGGGTGGCAGGAGGTAGTGGCCCTCAGGTCTGCAGACAGGAGGGGGCCATGGAAGTTAGGGTAGAAACTGCTGAGGAGGGCAGCAGCCCCAAGTGTTGAGAACTGAGCCTTGGGTACATGGGCAAGCTCTGGGCAGAGGACTAGGAAGCAGGGAGGGGAAGAAGCAGCCAGACAAGCAGGAGCCAGGCCAGGTGGCGCACCACAAAGGTGGACAGCACCCAATCCCACAGGAGCAGTGTGAGGAGGGGAGGACACCGTACCTGTAAGGAAGTGGCGTGGGGTGGGGCTGCAGCAACCTACAGCAGTCAGAGCAAAGCCCGGCGTGGAAAGGGGCAGGGCACCTGGCTCCTATGACCTGGCAGGCGGCCTCCCAGGAGCACAAGCTGGGAAGGCAGCCCTCAATCTAGAGCAGGGCTTTAGTCCCCCAAGGGCAAGGAGGGGCGTGATACCCTCTGCTGAGGATACCTACACCCTGAGAAAGCCATCAGCCCTTCCCCACATTGCCCTGGGGACATCCAGCTACCTGGGAGCCATCGGCCCAATCCACCCAACTTCCCACAGGGGAAGGAAAAGAAGCAGTGACCCAACCACAGGCTGGCCAAAGCAGCCAGGGGGTCACCCTGGGACCCCATCCTGGGTCCTCATAGCAAGGGCTCAGCAGAAGGGACATAGCGGGAGTGGACTAATGGTGCCCTACTTTGTGCCTTGCTCAAGAGGCAGGGAGCCTCAGGCCCATCCCCACCCAGCAGGCACCCAGCTCTTGCTGGGCAGGGCAGTTGGTGCACACACAGGCAGGACATCAGGGCCAGCAGGCTGTGCTACACCAGCAGGCCCCTCCCCAGGCTGCTTGGCTGTGCCAGGCATCCTCCATCTGGACCCCCGACCTCTCAGGCTGGCACAGACACCAGGACAAGCTGCCAAGCCAGGGCTCGCTTCTCCATCTTAGTCTTGCCTCTGACTACTCCTTCCGCCCCTGCTCTGCCCTGCTCTACCCTGTCCTCATTCTAACCCAGCTACAAGTGACCCAATGGCTCTGTCCCTTGTGGGAGGCAGGATGACCAGACTCTTGACAACAGCCCTCAGGTCCCAAGCCAGGTTGATGGTGGGTAGGCAAACCAGGTTAGAGGCAGGGCTCCAGAGACAGGAACTCAACTCCAGCCTGACAGACTGTGACTACATAAGCCCCCGTCTCCTCATCTACATGAGGGGTGCTGCCCTCCTTCCCAATTCTAGAGCAACAATGGGAAGGGCTGCCTCCTAGACTAACCAAGGCCAGGACCAGAAAACAGAGGAGACAAGAGATTGGAGGGCTGGCTAGGAGCAGGGATGGGTCCCTGTGCAGGGCATCAGGGAGGCGCACCAAGGCAGAGAGCCAACAGGAGGCCAGTGTCTCTACCCAAGTCAGGAAGATAGTGCAGGCAGGATGGAGCAGGAAGCAAGAGGGAAGAAACATTAAAAGAGGAAAGAACAGGTCTCTTCACAGTGAGCTACCAGGCAGTCACTACCCTGTCTCCCCAAGTAAACTGTGGCTGGGAGAAGAGATGGCTGGAGGGATCCTCCACAAGTAGGCTCGGAGGTGTGCCACAGGCACCAAGAGGTTACCAGGAATGGCACACTTGCCTCTTCAACAATTGCCAGGAATCATATAGGTCTGGCCTTGGAATTTGCCCCAGGGACAAGCACAAGTCCAGGAGCAGCAAGGAAGAATCTGAGGAACGCTTTTCCTGTGCCCAGAGGGTTCCAGGTTGCTGGTTAGGGCTGGCCAGGAAGTATGTGGCTCACAGGGCCTCTGGCTGGAGCCTCTAGCCAGGAGGCACTGTCTGCCCAGGGCCTCTCCTGACCAGGCCTGGCCCACACTGCAGTGCCCTCCACACTTGCACACAGCCAGGGCCTGCTGAGGGGAGCTCTAGAACTGGCTGATGAGCTATGTTGCAAGTTGCCTGAAGGTGGGGCTTGGAGTTTGCCTCAAGGTAGGGGTTGGCTGACTATGCCACTGGCCTCGTACCCCACCCCCAAACCCCTCTGACCCCAGCCACCTGCACAAGCCACACCAGGACAGAGTCGGCAGGCCCAGACTGCTCCTTCCAGCTGGACCCACAAGAGTTCTGGCCTGCCCAACTAATTCCAACTGGTACCATAAGAACTAGCAGTAGGCTGGCACTGCCTGGCTGCCCCCTAACTCTGTGAGGTACACAGTGGGGCCACATCCCCAGGCCCCAGGGCTCCAGCAGGGCTTGATCCTGGCACAGACCAATAGCCCAGTTCTCTGGTCGCTGCAGAAGCCCTCTGCTGTCAAGCCAGGCATCCCAGGAACTACCCACAGCTGGGGGACCTGCCACTCCACTTACTCCAGCCAGCAGGAGGCTCCAACTACCTCCTTCTTCCCTCCTCATACTGACCTTCTTTCTGGAGGAACCAGCCTTGAGGAGACAGGACTTCTGCAGGGCCAGGTAGCCACCGATCACCTCAATCTCGTGCACAGTGGGGTAGCGCTTCTTCAGTGTGATCTTCAAGGCAGTCTGGGACCCCGAGAGGCTCCTGGGCTGTTCTTCCTCGCCATCCTGTGATTGGGGCTCCCCATTGGTCTGTCTGAAGTGTAACTCCTGCAGGGGCCCTGGCTTTCTCTTAGGCACCACCGTGAAGGTGTTATTGCCCCGGTGCTGAAGCTCCGAGATGTGCCCGGGCCGGACAGGGTGCAAGTGATACTGGGGAGGCACACCAGGCCCTGAGCAGGGCAGTTTGGCTTCTCCAGGGGCCTCCACCTCCGAGTCCACTTCATCAATGAAAGTGACAGGCAGACCTGGCCTCCCAGGCTCCTGGACATTCTTGGCCAAGCCAGGAACTCCCAAGCCCTCAGCAGGCTCAGCTTCAGCAGTAGCTGGGAGGAAAAGGGGTGGTGAGGATGGCCCCTGCCACTGAACAGCTGGGCCTGTGAGGGCTGTGGCTGGCTGTGGACAGCCCGAATTGACACCCCACTGCCCCTCGACCCCCAAGGGGCTCCTCCCCAGAGCAGATGCACCATCCTCTCGGGATGCTGGTTGGGCCCCAAGCTCCTGGCTTGGAGAGCCCGCTGCTCCGTTTGGCAGCTGCACAGACTGCCTCCTTTCGGGAGGAGGGGCATCAGAGGCTTTCCACTTGGGGATGAAGATGAAGGAGTTTCGTGAGTTCGCACGGAGCGAAGCCAGGGCACGGGCCTGGAGATTTCCCAAAGGGATGGTGTCCATGTCTGGCTTGGGGGCGGGCTTTATCTCGAAGGAGTCGTTGGCGCTGGTGGCGGAAGAGACCCACTGGCGCTGGCTTGGAGTGGCACTAGCAGGGCTGGGCACGTGGGCTGGGAAGGCAGGGGACACAGCTGGAGTGGCACTCGAGGCCCCGGGACTAGGGGGCGGGCGGAGGGGGGGTTCCCCCGACTCCACCTTTGGCTTCCAGTCAGACTTCCATTCGCTCGGCACGGGCGCGGGGGCCGCGAGCCTGTTGGCTGGGCCGGCTCGAGGATCTGGGGCGGTGGGCCCGTTGTGGACCGGTCGCGCGCCGGCGCTGCGGGGCACGCCGCGGGGGTGGACGGTGAAGGAGTTGCTGCTGGTCTTCTGCAGGAAGTCACTGCGCCGGGCCCCGAGGCCGGCTCCGCCTCCGGGACGCCCAGGATCACAGGAGGCGTTGCGCTGGCCGGCGCGGGAAGCGGGCGGCAAGGACGGCGGACTGGGGGGTGAAGCCGGAGCGGGGAGTGCGGGGGACGGATCTGGGGGCGCAGCGGGCCGGGAGGCGGACGCACACGGGCCAGGGGTCGGCGGTGGAGGCGGCGCGGGCCGGGAGGCGGACGCACACGGGCCAGGGGTCGGCGGTGGAGGCGGCGCGGGCCGGGCGCGCTCGGGGCTGCCACGGCGGCGCGGAGCGGCAGTAGGGTCGAACTTCTCCAGCAGGCGGCTGACACGGCCGGGTGGCGGCGTCTCGAACACGAGCACCTCGGCGGCGCGGATGCCGGCGGCGGGCGGCGCGGCGGGCGGGAAGCCGGGCGCCGACTCGATGATGAGGATGTTGTCGGCGCGGATGGTGCGCACGCCCGGCACGCGGCAGTATAGCTCCAGCAGCGGCTGCGCCGGACGCGGCCCGCGCCGCCGCTCCGATTCAAGCCGCACGAATGGGTTCTCGCGTAGCGGGCCCAGGCTCTCGGCCAGCACCAGTGGCTCCGCCGAGTCTTCGGGGGTCGCGCAAGGAGCTGGGCCCGCGCCCAGGGCGGCCAACTTGGCCCGCCTGCGCTCCAGGATCTCACGCTTCCAGGCGGGCATCGTGGGGCGCGTGCCCGAGCCCGGCCGCGCCAGGCCGGCCATGGTGCGGACGCGGCCGCCGACAGGACTGCGCGGACGCCAGGGCCAGCGGCGCCGATCACTGGCGAGGCCGGCCTTCGCCCCGCGTCACGCCCCCTTGGGCCACCGCCCATTGGGCGAGATCGCTCAGGGCCGCCCCACCCCGCCCTACCTATACAGGGGGTGGAGGTCGGTGGACATATCGATTGGAGGACCTCGCCTGGGTTCCGCCTTCCTGAGGGCTCATTGGGCCACGCCCAGCGCAGGCCGCCTCCCCATTGGGGAAAGGCTCGGACACGCCTTCGGCCTCGCGCGACTCCCCGGCTGCCCCACTTCCGCCTTTGGGATGTGGGTTCGGGCCGACCTGGGGGAGGGGCCTGGAGCGATCCCGGCGGACCCCTGGGCCCAGCCGTGTAGGTGACCTTGGCGAAGAGGGATTTCTTTGTCGCCATGCCTCAGCGGCGCGGGAACTATCCCCGCTCCCGTGGGTTTGGGCAGGCGACACCGGACTCGCACTTCTGACCAAAGTCGTGCTCCCACCTGAATCCCCGAACTGCCCTCGGGCGGGGAACGCGGGGCTGGGGGCTTTGGAAATGGAAAAGCCGCTTCTGAGCCCCGCCCTGAGGAAAGTTTCCCTGAAACCGAGTTTTTGTTTAGCTCCCAGGCCTGTGAGTGAGCCTCTGGCGCACACCCAACTACCAATGACCCACCCTCAACATCTGCCCTTGTAAGACCAAACTGCAAGGAAACATGGAGGCAGGGTCTTGGACTGCATTGGAACAGGAGGAAGCGTGGGTCCCAGATGGCCAGACCCTGGACTGAGACTTCCACTTCGCTGTCAGGCTACTGGGACTCTTGAAACTCCACTCACCCCAAAACCGGGTAGGGAGTGCTACTGACCCTGAAGGCACAGCCTCCCAAGAGGCTGGCTTTAAAATCCCAGGGTCACTCCAGGCATGGTTGTGCACGCCTGTAATCCCAGCATTTGGGAGGCTGAAGGAGGAGGATTGCTGTAAGTTTGAGGCCAGCCTGGACCACAAAGTAAGTTGAAGGGGAGTCAGAACTGCATAGTGAGACCCTATCTCAAAAAACAAACAAAGCCCGGTGTTTTTTTTCTGAGGGGACTTGCACAGTGCTCACATTTTTTTTTTTCCTTCCAGCTCAGGGAGAATAAAGAAATTGATTAGATCCATGAGAACTAGAAATAGGGGCCACAACACAGACATCCCCATCCTTCCTGCACTTGTCCTGTTGGGTGTCCAAACTACTCTTCTCACACTTCAGGACTTCTAGAAGCTCAGCTCAAGGGCACCTGGGTCTCTGCAAATACACAGCAGGTTTTGGCTTGGGAGTACCCTTCTTGGCCTCTGGGTCCCACAGCAGCCTGTAACTACCTACCACTGCCTTAATTCTGTCTTACCCTTGCTGACTCATTACACTGAAGAAAATGAACTGGATCTTCTTTCACAAGCCCTTCTCTAGTAACCTTCCAAAGGAAACTTTTTTGTGTGTGTGTGTGTTCTGGGAATCGAACTCACAACCTCGCCCTTGTCAGGCAGGTGCTGTGTGCTGAGCTATATTCCTGGCCCTCCAAAGGAAACTTTAATTAAATTTTTTCAAAGGAAACTTTTTATGCTCATCACTTCTACACAAACCAGTGTTGAATTCCAAATTACCAAGACAAAACAAAATCTAAACAACATTACAATGAAAGCCACACTGTTGGTCAGGCTGCTGGAAGGGCAGCACACCTGTTCTATAAATGGCTAGACAGTAAATGTTTAACAATTTTGTCCTCTAGGGGATTTGGCAATGTTGAGAAAAACTTGTTTTTCACAAGTGAAGGGTAATACTGGTATCTAGTCACTTCGAAACATCTGAGATCTTCAAGACATTCTTCCCTACAGCCACACTAGAGGATGATTCTGCTGAGACTGAGAGACTTTGTACTCTGCAGGACACATTTGCTCTCAGTCACATGCTCATGTTTTCTTTTTTTTCTTTTTACAGCCACTTGGGTGGGTTTGTTTACTTATTGATTTACTGCTTATACTAGGGATTGAACCCAGGGCCTTCACACAGAGCTATGCACCCAGACCTTTTAATTTCTTTCATTTTAAGACAGGATCTTGCTAAATTGCCCAGGTTAGGCTAAAATTTACAACCTTCTTGCTTCAGCTTCTCAAGTAGCTGAGATTGTGGATGTGTCACTGTGTCTACCCATAGCCTTTAACCTTATAAAAATAAAATTTAGCTGAGTGCCATGGCTGTAATCCCAGCTACTCAAAGAGGTTGAAGTAGCAGGATCACAAGTTTGAGGCCAGTCAGCCTGAGCAACTTTGTCTCAAAAGAAAAAATAAAAGGGCTGTGGATGTAGCTCACTGGTAGATTACCCCTGGGTTCGATCTCCAGTACTGAAGGGAAAAAATGTAAAAGCCATCTTTAGATCAAGAGCCATACAAAAACTGGCTTTAGGTCATTATTTCTGTGCTTTATAGGGCACCACTGAAACCCATTAGTGACCACATGCTGGCAAGAAGCCAAAAGCTCTAGTGTCACAGGTGCCACTCCACTAGTCCTCAATTCCAGATTCAACTGTCCTCAACCTGTGAGGCAGTTACCCACCTCCCAAAGCAGGAGGTGGGTACTACTCCCAAAGTGGTCCTCCACCACTCACTGTGCTCCGGCAACACTTTCTGGTCCACCTATATCAACTCCTAACCAGTTACTACACATAAGAGGGACCATCTCAGCATGTCTCATCCAAGGCTTGAAAGGTACAAGCAACATTTTTCATTTCAAGAAAACATTCTCTTATTTTATTTTCATCTTAGCAAATGTTCTCATTTGGCACCTGACACATCAAAACAAAGACCTCAGGCCAACAAACCTGGGCCACTCACAAGCTCCCAACTGCAATTCTCCATATCCACCATTGGAGCACCTGTTCTTATCTTTGATCCCTTGAGGAGTCCTAAATCTGTCGCAGATGTGCTAATGGTGCTGGCCACAAGGTGGTGGAAAAGTCCATGAAACTGCAATCTGGCACAACAGAATGCTAAGTAATGCCTTGACAGCTGAGTTCTGTTCTCAGGTGGCAGATATCCAGACAGGGTCCGTCATTCTCTTATTCAACACCTTCCTGTCTCCGCCTGGGCTAGAATGAAGAAAGGGCTATTTTCTCCCATGACACGGGAGAAGATAGAAGCACTCTTGCATCTCAGAGCTCAACCATCTAAGGAACTGTAGTTTAGATGGATAGAGCAATGAGCTCTTAGGTTGCTGCTGCTGACTGGACAAAATTCCCAAGACCAGCTTTGCTACTTTTGTAAGGGATCCACAAAAAATGCTCAAAGCCCAACAGGGCACTCAATTTATAAGCAGTTTCCAAATGGCCTGTGGCCCTTCCCAAGGTCTCAGTTCAGGATTAGCTACTCAAAGCATGAATAACAGGAAATATTTCAGGAATCAAGTCTGCTCTGTTTAGCCCTGATGAAAAATCTTAGACTTGACTGGCATAGAGAAAACTGGGTACTCAGCCGGGCACCAGCAGGCATTGCCTTCAGACCAAAACTTCTCCATATGGCTCAAGCAGGACCTCAGGTCCAGCAACGGCACTCTAGCTGTGCAGTGCGCGCTCCCTGGCCACTGCCCGAGGCTAGTTGACGCGACAGGCACGGATCATGAGCAGCTGCAGGAGAATGAAGACTGGAGACGTGATCAAGCCAAACCAGAGTTCTCGAGTCTGCTCCACCAGTTTCTGGCACAGCAGCATCTCAAAGACGAACTTGAGGCTAAGAACCGTGAGCACCCAGAAGAGACGCAGCACAGCCAGCCGCTTCTCCCCGTCTTGGAAGAGGCGCACCGACACGATGGTGGTGAAGTAGGTGCTGAGCCCGTCAGCGGCGAAGAAGGGCACGAACACGTTCCACCAGGAAAGACCCGGGGCCAAGCCGTCTACGCGCAGTGCCAGAAGCACGGAGAACACCAAAAGGGCCAGCAGGTGCACGAAGATCTCAAAAGTGGCGAAGCCCAGCCACTGCACCAGCTCCCGCAATGAGAAGAGCATGGTGCTGGTGGAGCGCGGGCCAGGGCCCAGCCAAGCGCGCTCCCAGCGGGACCGCGCGCTCTCTGCCCGCGGGACTGTCCAGCGCACGCCACCGCGGTGAGCAAGGGGCCTCGCCTGCCCCGACGTGCTGCCGATCCCCAGGCCCCGGCCCGTGACCCAGTACTAGCCGGCGGTGGATGCCTGCCACACCCGGACGCCATGCCACGCCGGCGCGGGACGAATACGTCACTTCCGGTCGACATCGGAAGGCGGAAGGCAGCACGGATCTGCAACCTGAGTTCCTGGCGCGTCGTGATGCCGAGCCTTCAGATCCTGGTACTCTTCGGCAGCCAGACTGGCACTGCCCAGGATGTGGCGGAGAGGCTGGGCCGCGAGGCCCGGCGCCGGCGGTTGGATTGCCGTGTGCAGGAGCTGGATTCGTACGCTGTGGTGAGGCTCGGCGGCCCGGCGGGGGTCCCTGGGCCCGAAGGCGTCGCGCTAGTTGGGAGTCGATGCAGGGAAAGAGGAGACTTGACTCCAGGGTGGCCGCTCACTCTGAGGAAAGGAGGGGCGGCCGTGTCGAGGGGACCCTGGTCATGACGGCCAGAGCTCTTACTTTCTGTCTTTTCGTTGAGGCGAATCTGATTAGGGAGCCCCTGGTGATATTTGTTTGTGCGACTACTGGCCAAGGAGACCCCCCTGACAACATGAAGGTAAGGCTGGCTTGATGTGGCTCCCTGCACCCTAGCCCTATTTTCACGGCTCAGAAAGTCCAAGAAGCACTTTTAAATTTTTGCCCTTGGAGGCACATTAGAGGTGGTTCTGATACCTTCAAGTGGAGCTGGGGGCTCTGGTTGTCCTCGCTAAACAATAAATTCTTAATGGCCACTGAATAGCCTTGTTCTCCATTTTAACTCTTCGTGTTCTTCCAGTGTATGTAGGACTTGGTGTAGCTCTTGTGTAATGGATCTCCAGGCTGTGTAGCCTTCAGAGAATATTCTTTAATTCTTTGATCATCTTGAACACACAAGTATTCCTGGCGCTGTGTAGTGCTGAGGATCCAGGTGTGAACCTAGTGGCCACATTTCCTGCTCTTACAGTAGAAACAACAGGGTTCTTGGACAGTTACAGTATCAGGAAATGCCAGCTGCTAGGGAACCTGCTGAACGTTGTGAGAGCCTGGGGTCACATGCAGAGCTTTCTGGAAGGAACTTAGGCTGAGTCCCAGTGATGAATGGGGGCTGGGCAGGGAAGGTGGAGCTGCCTGTGCAGAGGAGAAGGATGTCCTGGCCTTTGTGAAGAGAAAGCAATTAAGGATGGCCAAGCTAAGGAGTGCATCAAGGAGTAGGAGAGGTAGGCAGGAAGCCAAGCAAGCTCCAGGGAGCCTGAGCAAGCACAGTAAGGCAGGTGGGCTGGAAGTGAAGGATTGTGGAAACTGAGCTAACAGAGTAATCTCACATTTGGGCAGTGCCACCACCTCTCTGCAGGGGGTGATATGACACTAGAGATTTACACTGCAAGCAAGAATTGCTAGTGCTTTAAGCCAGGGTAGTGGCAGAAAGGACAAAGTGGATACATTCTGGAGAAGTTAAGGAGGTAGAGTCAACAAGACTTGTAATTGAAGGCATCTGAAAGATGAGAAAAGGTAGAATCACCACAGGGATTTGGAATCTGGACCAGAATGGGTGCTAGCAACATAAAAGAGAGGATGTGGCAGGCCCAGGTGCAGGGAGATGTCAAGGGAGATGTGAGTAGGTGTGCACCTCTAGGAAGACCTTGAGGCCAAAATCGAAAGGAGAAACCTCTTCTGCAAGGACCCTGCTTGCATCAATTTAGAGGGCAGGGATATGGCCTAGGAGTGGAGAGGAGGGTGCACCTTGCTCAAGGTCAGGGGCAGAGAATTGGGTGTTTCACAAAGGGCTGCAACCATCAAAGCTGCATGGAATCAATTAAGATGAGGCCTGGGTATCATCCCTGAGATTATTGGTTCCTGGCTCATGGGGAGAGAAGCCAAGTTACCAGGGAACAGAGAGTTAGTAGGGAAGGTCTTCTAAGGATGTCTGGATATTTAAAAATTCAGGCTGTGAAAGAGCCAAGAAGTCCAAAAGAAGAAGTTTATAAGATGGTAGAGACTCAGCATGTTTAGTGTTGGTGAGTGAAGGACAGGGAGAAAGAGGCTAAAAATTGAAAAATGAAGAAAGGCGGAGCACATTTGGGGCTCTCCTCAAACAGAGAGGAACAGACAGTGGGTGACTGGGGGTGCAGGCTGGAAGTGAGCAATGGGATGGGAAGGTGCTAGCTGAGGAGAAGAAAAAGGATGAGACCCTTCTTGGATGTGAATTACACAAGGCTGTCAGGGCAGCCAGTGACAACCAAGTATGACTGTCACACTGAGGTGTGATGAGACTCAAGTGGACAAAGTCAGGAAGAATGTCAGGGGTGGGCACCTCACAGAGGAAGACAAGAGTTTTGCTAACTGTCCTTCCTGATTACAGCAGGAACTGAGGCTCCTTTGAGCAGCTGCAGGCCAGCAGGACTGGACTGGCAGCATGGATGAGGGACTTTGAAAGATTAGAGGATGTGACTGAGAAATTCTCCCAAGGGGTGTAACAAAGAGCAAGATAGGGGCCAGGGATACAGTTCAGTGGCACAGGGCCTGCCTGGCGTGAGGTCATGAATTTGATTCCTGGTACAAAAAAAAGGTGAAAATAGAAGAAAAGAGATCAAAGCTTCGAGATCAGCTGGGCATGGTGGTAGCCCGCATCTGGGAGGTTGAGGCAGAGGGCTTGCAAGTTTGAGCCTAGCCTGACTTAGTGAGACCATCTCAAATTAAAAAAAAGTTTTTTTTTTTTAATGTTTGGAGGTTTAGCTCAGTGCAAAGACCCTGTGTTCAATCCCAGCCCTGTGTTTACAAAAAACAAAATGTCTCATGCCAGGAGCCTCAAAATGAAAAAACAGGGAGGAAATTATCAAGAAAAGTAGCAAAATGTCCCAGAATTGAAGGCTGAGACTCCAGCCTGGGATGTGACCACATGTTTGAGGGGATGTGCTGAGAAGGCACTTGCTGAGGCACACTGTGGGTCAAGTGGGGACAAAGAGCATGCCCGGGTGGCTGCTGGGACAGCAAGGCAGCATGCAGATGGTGCTGGCTTCTCAGCAGCAGCCACTGGACCGGAAGAGCGCAGGGTGATCCTCAGGGGCACAGTCCTCCCCCGTAGCACTGCCCACAGGCCTGCTTAGTGCCTCTAGCAGGCTGGGCAGAAGCCTCTCCTTGAGCCCCTGGGCTTCAGGAAATGAGGCCACAGAAGGCAGAGACATTGCCAGCTGCCAGCATGGTGCCAAGATGGCATAGGCCACTCAGGGCCAGTGGGCAGTGCTGGGCACTGACAGTGCCAACATGGCCTTGCTTATTTGATGGGGCCTGAGGGGTCTGCTGCTGCCTCTGTCCTTGTCTGCAAAAAGCCCACGCCAGGCTCTAGGAGGGAGGTGACTTGATGCCTCCACTTGTGGAAGGGCCTCTGTGCTACCAAGGAAGGTGTGGAACGGGGGTGCTCCCAGCCAGGACCCTCTGGTTCCATGGATGGAATGGGATGCATCCCAGGCACCCTAAGGCTTAGTTGTTGGGACTGGAAATGGCAGCTCAGGCAGGTGAAGGTGAGGGTCCTCAGGGATCAGGGGACAGAGCAAGGAGGGAGACTGGCTGTGCCAGAGGGTTCCAGTGGTGGTATAGACCTCCACTGGGCACTCGCCCAGAGGCACGCCGAGGGCCCAGGCCAAGTCCCAACTCAGGATGGGGGAGACGCCAGCCCTCAGGCCCAGGCTCATTGGCTTCCCAACCTCTTTGGAGTAGTGTCTTTTTTTCTCCTTTGTAATTTATGTATTTTCCCAAGTTTTTGTCTTTGTAATAGAATAAAAGCAGATTTTGTCATTTCGGTAACAGGCTCTTAAGGAGCAGGTGGGCACTATGCCCTGGGAAGGAGGCCTCACCTGCCATGTGCAGGCCTGAGGCTCAGCACCCGCCTCTCTGCCACCTGGGCCCTGGCCAGCCTGCTCCTGCCTGGCCCCCTTTCAGAACTTTGATTAGGGGGTTCCATCCTCTCTGCCCCTGTGCTGAGACCCATACATCCCCACCCCAGACAGTGAGGGGCTGGCCCTGAGCCAGGGGCCCTAACACAGGCTTCTCCTGGCCCAGAACTTCTGGAGGTTCATATTCCGGAAGAACCTGCCAGCCACCTCCCTCTGTCAGCTGGACTTTGCCGTCCTAGGCCTCGGCGACTCCTCCTACACCAAGTGAGTAAGGACAGAGGGTGTTGGCTCCACACACTGGCCGAATGGGGTGGTTCTCAAGGTCAGTGCCCCTCCCCTGTGGGTGCTTCCAGTGGGCATGCCAGTGCTAGCCCGAGTGGGAGGGCATCCCAGAGCACAGCTGGGCTCACTCCAGTGTCACATCAGCCTGTGCCCAAGGTCGACTGAGACCAGCCTGGTGCTGTTCCCTGCCAGGTACAAAGCAGACAAAGGTGCCATGGGAAGTGGGCTGAGGTAGATAGGTTATGCCTGTCCATCCCTATGGCCACACCTCGCCTGGCCAGGGTGGCTGCTGTGTTTACAGCATCAGTATTTTCACAACACACAGCCATGACCCTGAGTGGTGTCACTTTGTATCATTGCCTGGTAGATAAGGGGTTTGTGTTCAGGGTATACAGATGGCATCTTACGAGGCCCTAGCTCCCCAGAAGGGTCCTCTGTTACTAGAGAAAGGCACAGAAAACAGGCAAAGGAGTGGCCTTGCGTCATGTCCTGCTGGGAGGTCTCAATCCTGGGTTGTGCAGCCTCAGGGGTGAGATACCCAAGGGCCAGCTCCGCTTTATAAACGGAAGGGAAACTGATGCCTGGGAAGATGTCTGACACTCCCTAACTCGAAGCCTTCAGCCAAGTGGTGACCAGGCCCCAACCAGGATGAGGACTGACCAGCAGGGCAGGATTGGCCCCTCACCAGCTGCTTCCTGGTGACCCAGGGCCTGGTGCATCCCACAGCACAGGCCCCGCCCAGCCTCTCCACTTCCACAGATTCAACTTCGTGGCCAAGAAGCTGCACCGCCGGCTGCTTCAGCTCGGGGGCAGCGCCCTCCTGCCTGCATGCCTTGGCGATGACCAGCATGAGTTGGGGTGAGTGTGGGCTGCAGGGCTCCCTCACGGCTGTGGGGGCAGGTGAGCTGTTTGCCCGTGGCCAACCGGTGTGCTCTCTCCCAGGCCCGATGCCGCCATTGACCCCTGGCTGGGGGCCCTGTGGGAGAAGGTGCTGGGCCTGTACCCGGTGCCCCTGGACCTCCCTGAGATCCCCCCTGGAGTCCCGTGAGTGAGGGCCCTGGGGAGTCTGCACATGTACCCTGGCCAGGGACCTTGCCGTGGTCCCTCCAAGTGGGATCAGGAAGGAACCCAGGACCTAATGCCAGAACTCCCTGGAGCCCTTGGACTGCTACCCATCCCCCTGGGCCTGATGCCCGTGTCCCCCCGCCCCACAGCTTGCCCTCCACGTTCACCCTCCAGCTCTTCCAGGATGCACCCAGCACGGTCCCCCGGGAGCCAACCACGTCCAGCCTGGACTCTCCTCAGCCCCCGTCAGAGTCCCAGCCCTTCCTGGCGCCCATGGTCATGAACCAGAGGGTCACGAGCCCCTCACACTTCCAGGATGTGCGGCTGATTGAGTTTGACATCACTGGCTCTGGCATCAGGTGGGGGCCAGCCCGAGCCCCCTAGCACACAGGATGCTTGGTACCTGGGGACCCAGGGCAGGCAGTGGACCCAGGACTCAGAGTGTCTGCAGCTGCTGGGGTGAGGGCAGCTCGGCAGCTGGAACCTCGTCCATAACCCCCCCGACCACTGCTCTGGGGACTCCTCTCTCCTCCCTGGCCGCACATCCCCTGGCCCCAGCCTGCTATCCTCCCATATTGTCCCACACAGCTTTGTTGCCGGTGACGTAGTACTGATTCAGCCATCCAACTCGGCTTCCCATGTCCGGCAGTTCTGCCAGGTGCTTGGTCTGGACCCTGACCAGTGGTTTACACTGCAGCCTCGGGAGCCAGGTGAGCTGGGTGGGGCCATCCGCCCACCCATGGCCATACTGAAGCCCCAGCCATGACACCTCCACTCCTGTTGCAGGTGTGTCCTCTCCACCAGGGCTTCCCCAGCCTTGTTCTGTGTGGCACCTTGTGACCCAGTACCTGGACATAGCCAGCGTGCCCCGCCGCTCTTTCTTTGAGCTCCTGGCCTGCCTGTCCCCACATGAGCTGGAGCGGGAGAAACTGCTGGAGCTCAGCTCGGCCACAGGCCAGGAGGCACTGTGCGAATACTGTAGCCGGCCCCGCAGGACCATCCTGGAGGTCAGGGCCAACCTGGAGGCCAGAGGGTGGCAGGCGGTAGATCCTGAGTCATGGGCCATGAACTTGTGCTGAGGGTCCTCTGCCCAGGTGCTGTGTGACTTCCCACACTCTGCGGGTGCCATCCCCCCAGACTACCTGCTGGACCTCATCCCACGGATCCGGCCGAGAGCCTTCTCCATCACCTCGTCCCTGTTGGTGAGGCTGGGGTCAGGGTTGGCAGGCAGGGTCACTGCTGAGCAGGAGTTGCCTCACAGCCATGGCACCCACTATCCTCCCAGGCTCATCCCAACAGGCTGCAGATCCTCATGGCTGTGGTGCAGTACCAGACCCGCCTCAGGGAGCCCCGCCGGGGCCTCTGTTCCTCCTGGCTGGCCTCCCTGGACCCTGGGCAAGGTGACACCTGCTGCTAGGAGGAGGCGGTGGGGACTGGCCCAGCCCTCCCATCCTGCTCCATGACCTCTTGTCCAGACCCACTGAGCCCCTTCACGCTACCTCCCTCCTGTGGCAGGACCTATCCAAGTGCCCCTGTGGGTGCGGCCAGGCAGCCTGGCCTTCCCGGAGTCCCCAGACACACCTGTGATCATGGTAGGACCTGGCACTGGCGTGGCCCCCTTCCGAGCAGCCATCCAGGAGCGTGTGGCCCAGGGCCAGACTGGTGAGTGCAGGGATCTCAGGCTGGGTTACGTCTGGGGCTGGTCCACAGGTCTGTGTCCAGCTTGAGGCCACCCTGCGCTCCCCAGGAAACTTCCTGTTTTTTGGCTGCCGCTGGCGGGACCAAGATTTCTACTGTGAGGCTGAATGGCAGGACCTGCAGAAGAGAGGCTGCCTGACGCTCGTCACAGCCTTCTCCCGGGAGCAGGTGGGTGTGCTCCAGGCTAGGGGTGGGGAGCAGGAGGGGGGCAGTAGACTCAGCCCCTCCGCCTTGCAGGAACAGAAGGTGTATGTACAGCACCGGCTCCGGGAGCTGGGACCGCTTGTCTGGGAGCTGCTGGACTGCCATGGCGCCTCCTTTTACCTGGCAGGGTGAGCCCAGGCTCGAGTGGGTACTGTGGGGGCCCAGCCCTGCAGGGTCCCTACTGCACTGACCATCTGTGGCCTACCCATCTAGCAACGCCAAGTCCATGCCAGCAGATGTCACGGAGGCCCTGATGTCCATCTTCCAGGAGCATGGTGGGCTCTCCAGTCCTGATGCTGCCACTTACCTTGCCAAGCTCCAGCGGACACTACGCTTCCAGGCAGAGACCTGGGCCTGAGAGACCGTCCATCAGCCCACAGTCACCCTGACAGCTGTCCTGGGCCCATGGGTCAGTCCAGGTCAAAACAGCTGGTAGAGGAGCACCTCAACCCCCAGGCCTTTCCATACTCTGGAGGCCCTCAGCTCCAACACTGCAGCCTGCCCATGGCCTGCCCCACTGGCCTCGCCTGGGGACTCCCAGTGTGTCCTATGGCAGCTTGAGGGACCATGCTGCACTGGAGGCTGTTGGGACCCCCACAGCCTCCTAAGCAGTGTGAAGAGGCCAGACCAGAGCCTGCCTCTCCTGTCCCAGAACCCTTGGCAGTAAATGTGGCCTCTGGGCAGCTGTTCCCAAGCATGTCGTCTGTCTGCTTCTGGTGTTACAGGTGGCCGGGGGCCCCACGAGTATCCGCGCAGATGGGGGTTGGGCGCCTGCGTGCCTGCCTTGCACGTCTGCTCACCTGAGCCATTCTGCACTTGGGTGTTCAGTATAATGTGAACTCAGGATTCTGGAGGCGCCTAGCCAGGCCTGCCCTGCCTGTGAAGGTGGAGTGCCAGCTCACTGCCGGCCCAGAGCTGTGGAAAGGCGTCCCTTTCCACCCAGGAAGGGGCGGGCAAGGGGTGTGGCTTTCGGTTCCCGCCCCTCCAAGGCTCCCTGGGCTGGGGTTCCTGCTCTGGGAAGGGCAACTCTGGCAGAGTAGCTGGGCCCCTGAGCCCATCCAGGCCGGAGAAGGCGGAAGAGCATTTGTTTGATCAGTTGATCAGTCACTGACTTGGCGATTGGACTTGGCTGGGTTGAATGCCGGCAGGATCTCACCAGGAAGGGCTCCGTGTGGGCCCAGGAGCTGCCCCGTGTGAGTGCACTGCGAGACTCAAGGGAAGTTCCTGTGGGGCCAGGGAGTCCAAAGGTGCGGCAGGAGGTCAGTAGTCAAGAGACCAGCGGGTGGTGTCCAGCCCCTTCCTGGTCACTGAGGGCCACGCTGATCGGCACACCTCCCCCACAACCCCTGCAGCCTGGAGCCCCTGCCCACCCATCCTAACTCCGGCCCTCGGGATCCCGCCTCAGGCCTCACGGACCCCAGCCCTGGGCCTTCCAGTCCTGTGTGGGCCTCTCTGGGTCCTGAGCATCAGGACTCGCAGTGCCAGCCTCAAGCAGATAATGGGGGAGACGTTGGGGCCCCCCAGGGTGCCAGAACTCTGGACAGTGAGCCTCTACTGGGAGCCACAATCTCAGCCAGCACCTGGCTCCTGCCAGTAGTAGGGGAGCAGGTAGAGGACCATGGGCAGGCGGAGGAGGAGGAATGCCCCATATGCACAGAGCCCTATGGGCCCAGTGAGCACCGCCTGACCCTGCTGAACTGTGGCCATGGCCTTTGCATGGGCTGTCTGCACCAGCTACTAGACACAGCCCCGGGCTCAGACCTGGGCCGTGTGCGCTGCCCTCTGTGCCGCCAGAAAACACCCATGCTAGAGTGGGAGATCTGCCGGCTTCAGGAAGAGCTGCTTCAGGCCGACGGGCCCCAGCGCCCACCCCCTCCTGCGCCCCCCACGCCTCCTGGCCGCAGGCCAGGACCCTGGGGCTCTCTTGAGCACCGCTACCAGCCACGCTTCCTGGCAGGGCCTGTGGGGAGCCGGGGCTGCCTGCCCTTCCTGCCCTGCCCACCCAGGCTGGGCATCCGTTTGTGGGCACTGCGAGATCGTGGGCCCTGTGCCCGCCGCCTGGTGCTGCTGACCCTCCTGGCGCTTGAGCTGCTGGGGCTGCTGCTCATCTTCACACCGCTCATGCTGCTGGGGCTGCTCTTCATGCTTCTGGACCACGCCAGCCGCTAAGCCAGGCTGGGTGGCAGGCTCAGGCTGGAGACCCCAGCTCAGGCCCAGCCCTGGCATCCCCTGAGTCTCACATAGGGCGCCTGGCCTGGGCAGACCGCCCACTCCACCTGCAGCCAGGACGCAAGCTGGGCCCAAGGACACCGTGCAAGGACAGCTGCTGGAGGAGAGGAGGGCAGCGGGGAAGACTGCGAGCCAGGCCCTGCACTGGCCATGGCCGACTCTGGGCCACGCTGCCCTCTTCTGAGACCTAGCCAAGGAGGGCAGCACAAACAGCAGATACCCAGAAGGAGCTGACCACCTGTGATCTAGATCAGGGTCCGTGTGTCCCCGAAGGGCAGGGCAGCCAGGGGAGGGGCCTCCGCAGCACATGGCTGACCCACAAGACTCCGTACCCAGCCTGGTCAGGACCAGGGGTGACCCAGGGAAGTCAAGGGCTTACCTGTGCTGGCTCCCAACACAAATCCTGAGGCCTTCACCTGCAGGATGCCACAGTCCTGGGCGAATGGCATGTGACTGAGGTGGGGTGCTGCTTACTGCCTGGTACAGGAAGTGGCTCTCAATAAACATCAGCTCCTGACACCACAGTCACATGCCCTGGCTGTCCTCCCTGTTACCTGGTCTCCACCATCAAGGCAGAGCTGCCCCACATGCCAGTGCAAAGGTATCTTCCCCAAACCCTGGCAATCCAGGCCTCTGGTCCTACTGCCCAAGCTCAGAATGGCCACAGGCCATCCCCCAGCCTGAGACCCATGCAGGGCCAGGGGAACCAGGAGAGAGAACACCTCATTTTCCCCACACCACTGTCCAGAACAGAGGACAAGTCCCGTCTTTACCCAGCTAGCCAGCTCCACACACTGGCCACAGCCTGTGAGCACACAGTGGCAATGCACTGTGAGCAGGCCTGTGGGTTTTGCGCACTCTCACAGCCCGACCCAGTCCCCTGAGCAGTACATCCCAAACTGGCCCCAAACAGCAAGGCAGGGCCTCCCACTGGCAGCTCCAAGCTGGACACCACCCGGGCTGCAGCCATGGTGCCTACTGGGCCCAGCCCTCAGGAGTGAGCCTCAGTCCAGGGAACAGGTGCAAACTTTGGCAAAGAGTTTTAATGGCAGAGTTGGCTGCAGCGACAGTGCCACGCGGGGTGGGGCCACAAGCCATGGTGGGCGAAGGGTCAGTGGGTGACAGGGCAGGGCTGGGTCCTAAAGAAGCGATGGGTGAGGATGGTGGCCAGTGGCCGGCAGCGGGCAGGTGGGCGCTACATGATGGAGCAGGCAGACAGCGGGTTCCGCACGTGGCAGGTGCAGGCAGCCCCACAGTACTGCCTGAAGGTCTGGTAGCAGCTGCCCTCGGGCTCACCCCCCCACTGGCCACCGGAAGGGGCAGTCAGTGCCTCTGGCGGCAGGCGGCTCAAGATGGAGGTGTTGACAGCCAGTGCAGCCAGGCCGTAGTCGGTAAAAAGCACAGTCTCACGGCGGCAGGTGGGGCAGGAGATGAACTTGTACTTGGGGCAGGACTCGTACAGGATCTGCAGACACTGCTCACACACCGAGTGCAGGCAGGACAGCACGCGGGGCCGGCGCTGTGTGACGTTGTAAGTGTGCCCGCAGGTGGGGCACTCCAGGGGCTCCCCAGCTGCGGCCACCCCTGACGATGAGGAGCCCGCTGAGGCCACTGAGCCGGGCCGAATCACATACTGATTCACGATCACCTCATCCGCAGGAGCCACGCAAGGGAAGCCCAGTTCCGAGCTGCCTTTGCGGGGTCGCCGTGGCAGGGGTGGGGTGTGGGGACCCCCTTCCAAAGCAGGCATGTCCCCACCACAGGCCTGGTTGACAATGATCTCTGTGTCGGAGGGCCAGGCACGCTTGGGTGCCAGAGTGGGGGTGGGCCGAGGTGCAGGTGGGAAGCAGGGGGCAGCCGCTGGAAGCTCGGGGAACTTTTCAGGGTGCACGATCTTCATGGCTTCCATCTTGAGGATGACATGTGGGCCCTTCAGGCAGGACATGAGGAGGCCAGGCCAGCCGCTGCCCACCTCGGGCCCAGGGTCAGCCAGCATCCGGCTGTCTCCAGTCACACCAGACGTTCGGGTGGGCGGGGGCGTTGGGGGGGGGCGAGGGGGAAGACAGGGGAGAGCATCCTCCTGGTCCTGCCCTGCTTGGTGTGGGCCCCGGCCGCCCCGTGGACTCCTGGGGGCGGTTGGTGAGACCTGGGGGGGCAGAGTACCCCCCAGTGGCCACCGCGGCCTCTCTGGTCCAGTCCTGGGAGGAGGAGGCAGGGGCGGGGGCGGGGGCGGCAGGCGGGGGCAGGGGGGAATGGGAGGCTGCTCTGGGCTTGGGGTCTGGCCCAGGCGCTCACCCAGGGTCTCTGGCTGCCGAGGTTGACCAGGGGGCGCTATGGGGGCTCCCCCTGCAGCCAGGGTCAGCAGTCCCCGGGCCGGGACATCGGGGCAGGCAGGGGCTAGGTGGGCCCCATGGCTCCAGGACAGGGCGCCCAGGGAAGGCAGCTAGCCTGAGCACAGGCTGCAGGAGGCCCCGGGCTGCAGGCTCCTCGGCGCGAGCAGAGGCGAGGCCTGCACCAGGCCCGAGCTGCGGGCAAGAGGTGGCGTGAGCGCAGCACCGGAGCGCACAGTCCCGCACGCCCTCGCCCCGGCCCTGCACAAAGGCCTGCGCATCCGACCTCTGACCCTGACCTCTGCCGCGGGGTCCCGACCTCGCGGGTCCGGCTCCTCCCTTCCTCCTTCCAGACGCCGTGGCTCAGATTCCCGTGACCCGGTCGCACCCCTCCCCCGCTCACCTGCCCCAGCCTGGCGTCCCCGGCTGCGCGCCGCCGCCGCGGAGGTTGCTTCAAAGGCAGGCCCAGATGCAGCGCCCGCCCTCGGCCGGTGGCTCGGAAGCTCCCGCGGCGACCCGGGTGATGGCGGGAGCGGGAGGTACCCGGGGGCGCGGGCGCGGGGCTCGGCCAGGCGGCGGCAGGTGCGTACGAGCGTGGCGCGCTCTGCGGCGGAGGCGCGGGGACCGCAGTGCGCGCGGCGCCCGCCCGCGCCCGCAGCGCCACCCCCCGTCTGGGGACCCGCTCGGGGTCCGCGGGGCGGGGCCAGTCTCTCGCCGCCCCTGGGTCCGCTCAAAGCCCAGCTCCCACCGCTGGGTCTCCCTCTGGGGGAGAGGCTCGGGACCCTGCGCAGCGCCCGCGTCCTCTGCGCCCCTCCTGGTTGACACTAGATTTGGATCAGCACCCCCACCCAATTCTGGAAAAGAAACCCGTTCTCCTCCTTACATGTTGAGACCCCACAATGCCCACGTGGGAGGGGGGGACCTGCGAATGTCCCCTTTGCGTATGCCTTGCGCGTGCCCGGAAGCAGGGTCTCTGCTGCCCCCCAGGGGCTCCGTGGGTGCCTGGGTCCCCTACGCCCCGCTGTGTCCAGGACCAGCCAACTCAGAGATGACCATGGGCGGTCGAGGGGTACCAGGGCATGGGCAGAAGCTGAGGACCCCGAGAAGAGGGGAGGAAAGGTGGAGCGCGGGCACGCAGAAGGCTGGGGTGTCCGGTAGGCCACGTGCTGGGCAGAGGGCCGCCCGCCGACGACAGTCACCTGCTTGGGCAGGGCGGCCCTGGCATCCTGTCAAGCACGCGCGCCCTGTCACGTCATGCAGTGTGCTAACCTGACCCACCCGCCGGGAACCCCATTCCTTTCAGCTTCCTCCTGAGCTCTCTAGCCCAGCTACACCCCTGCCTGCGGGAGCCCTAGGATGGGGACGACCAAGGAGAAGCTGCTGACTGCAGGCAGGGGGCCTCCAGAGTGCCATCCCCTGCCCTGCCAGGCCACCCTGCTATGTGGCCACCCCTCTGCCTGTTCTGAACTCTACACGGATCTGGACAGCCCAGGCCCCTTCAGGCCGCAGCCTCTCTGTCCTCTGCATTGTGTTCCTGGGGAGAAAATCAGGGCACGGCTGGGTGGCACCGTGGGACTCTGTTGGAGCCCAGGCGATGTCTGGGCTGATTCAGCGAGGGCAGCTGTGAGGGAAATGTCCTGAGCAGGAGCGCCTCGGGAGGCACGGTGGGCATGACGGGGTGAGAGCGGCCGAAGGAGGCCCTGAGCCCGCCCGAGGGTCTCTGCTCACTAACCCTAACCCTAACCCTGAACAGGCCGGCACGCGGCCGGGAGGTACCTGTCCTTAGTCCCCGCCCCTTGCCTAAGGCCCCGCCCCAGGAAGAAGCACCGCCCCGCCGAGCAGAACAGGGCGTCCGCAGCCAAGTAGCTGGTCGTCCAAACCGGGTCTTTGGGAAATCCTGAAACGCAGCGCGGAGGCTTCTGGGGAATAAAGTTTCCACCAAAAGCCCCAGTGTCGCTCGCGCTTGCGCCAGTCTCCGCCTCGTAGCGAGGGGCGGGGTTTGCAAGGCTAGGCGGTGCTTCCGGCGCCTGCACAGTAAGACCTACTCGCCCTTCCAAATCCTAGGTCCGTAGACCCTCTTTGCCCCATAAGCCGGTCTCAGGAGCGTGTACCCGGGTCGCTCTGCCCAGCCCCACGCTCTACGCGGCTCACGCGGCCACGTCCGATTTGGTCTCGCAGTCCTGGTTCTTCCCTGGATGCAAAGACTGCCAGGTGTCGCTCAGCGGGGCCCACTGGTGTCAGGCCCAGCCCAGTGCCTGCACTATTGTCACTCCACGGTGACCCGACCCGGGAGGGTGCCGGGCCAAGGATGGAGCGCAGGGCCGGGAGCGTCCCCCTAGCCCATCTCCCCAGGAAAGGTCTTTTGAGACTGAAGCCCACGTGGCCAATTCTGGGGTCAGTGAGGTTTATCCACAAAGGTGTCTCGATCGTTACTTATTATTTAGGAAAGTGCCTCAGCACTCTGGCCTCGGTGGTGAGGCCAGAGCAGGGAGTAGCTGTGCCCCTGCCCGGACTTGCGGGGTGTGGGCATGAGCAGAGCCCCTGGAATTCCAGACCGAGCCCCACTTCCTTCCTGGGGCCATGACCCAGGTCCTCCTGGCTGAGCCACGGCCTGGATTCATGGTCATTGAGTCACTCAGCTTGGCAGTGCCCCTCAGAGCCTAAACCGTGGCTGCCATCCACCTGACGACCAGGGGTGGGTCAGCTGCTCTAATATTAGGAACCCCAACCTCGAGTACCGCCCAGGGCCACACCCTTCCCTAGGAGGGAAAAGGCAGCCGCTTGCTCCACACACAGGCATCAGGAGGACTGGGAAGACCGACGGCGCTTCAGGTGAGTCCTGGCCTAGGGACCCAGGGCCCCATGCGCTCCCCGACCCTGCAGCTGCGCCCCCCAGCTCCCTCTCCATTCCCAAATCTGTCCTAGAGGCAATGCCTGGACTCTAGGGGTGGCAGCTGGACACACTGGCTCTGGCTTACACCTGGGGGCACCCCTGGCACATGGCCTTGCACACACAGCACTCCCTTGGTGCTGGGCACCAGGGCCCCTTTAAGGTGGGCTTCTCCCGGGTGGGTGTTGTCTTGGGCTCTGACAGCTGTCCTGCTCCTGAGTCTGTTGTGTCTTCCCACCCCACAGCCTGGCCATGGACCCCCATGAGATGGTCGTCAAGAACCCGTATACCCACATCAGCATCCCCCGAGCTCACCTGCGGCCTGACCTAGGGCAGCAGTTAGAGGAAGCTCCATCCTCGTCCCTGTCCTCGGAGACTCAGCCTCTGCCCACAGTGATCTGCACTCCAGGGCCTGCCCGTGTCCTGCAGCCCATTGAGGCTGAAGTGGCCAAGGGGGTCAAGGGGGCCAAGGGGGCTGTGCCCAGCCAGAGCCAGCAGTCTTGGGAGCAGCCCTGCAATCCCTATGGCAGTGGACAGCGCCCAGCAGGACTGACCTATGCTGGCCGGCCACCCATGGGGCATGGTGACGACATCGCCCACCACTGCTGCTGCTGCCCCTGTTGTTCCTGCTGCCACTGCCCACCCTTCTGCCGCTGTCACAGCTGCTGCTGTGTCATCCTCTAACCCGTCCACCATGGGGCAATGGCCACTGCTCATGGCCATGGTGGTGTTGGACATTAGAGGCAAACATTGTCACAGACTTTGGCCATTTGCTGCCCATGCAGCAGGCTACTGGCTTGCCAGGGCCCTTGGGAACAGTCATGGGCACTGGCCATGGAGCCAGCAACAGGGACACCCTTGACCACTAGCTGCAAGGCCCAGATAATAAAGCAGGGTGAGGTTTGTACCAGCGGCTCGTTCTTTTTGGCTGGTCCCTTTGGAAGGATATCCCGGACCAGCTGACTGTATCTGTCCCCCCAACTACAGGCACACCCATGCACACGAACACTGTCCCAGCCTTGAGGGACTCAAGGGTTGGGAAGCCACTGCCCAATGACATTTACACTCAGCCTGCCCTGCAGGTCTGAGGTCTGCCTGGGGGCTGATGGGGGGTGGGCACCAGGGCCAGGCCTGCACTCCCTGGGCTGAGGCTGAGACAGTGGCCGGGGTTAATCCCCAAGGCACACAGTAAGGGGCACTGCGCATGATACCCAGGAGCCCCTCCAAGAGGCCTTCAGCAGCTTGGCAGGATGGTGCTTGAGGGGCTGGTGCCAAGGTTTCAGGACAGCTCAGGACAAGCGTGACCCACTGAGTCACCTCCAGCCTTGGGCAGCCTTTTCCTGCTGTTTTTCTCTGTGCTGGGCTTGCCAGAGAAGGGGGCCTTGGTCAGGCCTTGAAGGCAAGGCCAGGAAGGGGCTGGAGGAAGGGCCCACATGTCTGAGTGTGTCTGGATATATTGTTGGGCTCACACTGGGCTCTGGGATGCTAGGGCAGGGAGCGTGCAGGGAGCTGGGGTTTCCAGAGCAGGGCAGGCGGCACTGTGTGGAGGAAGCAGAGCTGGCTTCACAGGACAGATGGGTCCTCCTGCAGCCACATCATGCCTGGTCACACGGGAGGGAGGAAGGGGCACTGATGGTGTGCGGAGATCCTGGGTGTGAGACAGACAAGTCATTGCCCCACCCAGCCCGAGCCATGAACCTGTCTGACCTGTCCTGCAGGCCTACTGGTTTGTGGGTGGGTGCCTGGGCTTGCGCCTGTGTGTCCGTGCATGGCCACTCCGCCCTAGGCTTTCCTGTGGGGCTGGGGAGGGGTCCCAAGGCCCCTGCCAGCCTGTCCCCATCCCACTGGGTCCCTCCAGTATGCCCTGCCTATGGCCCAGAGCACAGGTTACACTGGCTGCACATCCCAGAATCACAGCCCCTGGCCGGCCAGGGGGCCTGCAGATGCTCACTGGGATGGTCCTTGTGAGTGAGGGGACTGGGACGCCACACACAGTACATGAGCGCCACCTTGGGGCCATGATGGGAACGTGGACAAACACAGGCGTCCAGGCATAGGCAGGGATGAGGCCAAACAGCCCTGCCACCTCCGCAGGAACAGGCATCCCAGACCAAGCCTGCCACAGCAAAGTAGGGGCTGCACTGTGCACCACTGGGGTCGGGCTGGCTTCCTGAAGGGGGTGATGTGCCCTAGGGCTGCCAGATAAGACAGGGAAGAGCAGGATAGAGCAGACAGGAAAGGGAGGGAGGGGAGCCTTTTATTTTTCTTTGAAGTTGCGAACATTGAGCCAGGGCTTTGCACAGGCTAGCCAAGCGCTCTACCACTGAACAACGAAAGCCTAGACCTTTTTTTCGAGGAGAGGGGTGTTTCACACAGTTCAGACGGACCTTGAACTCACTACATAGCTCAGGCTGACCTCAAACATGCGGTGATAACTTCTGCCTCAGCCTCCCCATTCCAGGGCTCCAGGCATGCGCCACAACACACCCTCAGACCTATTTTTTGAGACAGACTCTCCTAAATTGCCTAAGCTGGGCTCGAAACTGAGATCCTCCGCTAGTCCCCTGATCACCTGGGATGACAGGCATGGGCCACCATGCCCGACAGAAGGGAGCTCCGGGGGACAGTACTGAGGCCAGGCCTGGGTGGGGGGTTGGGAGAGTGGGTCGGGGTGGCAGCAAGTACAGGGGGAGGGGTCACCTTATCTCCTGCCTGTGAGTACATGGTGTCAGATCCAGTTGCACTGCTTTGTGGCTGAAAGGGGAGCCCACTTTGCAGCCCAGTAGCCACCTGCCTCCTGCTGCCTGGCCCAGGCAGGCAGTAATGTGAGCCCAGGGAGGGAGCCCCCAGGGTGCCCCAGGGCCCTGCCCCCCTGTTCCAGCCACCTTCTCACTGGGCATAGCTGATCAGAGGAACGGATGCAGGTAAGAGTGTCTATGGCTTGGGCTGGCTGGGTGGGAGGGGGCAGCACCTGGCAGGAGGCTGTGGGTGGCAAAGGGGTCACAGCCAGATGGGCCCCCAACTACCCCTCCAAAGTGTGCAGGTCCCTACCAGCCCACGGCCCACCTCTGGGGCCAGCACCCACCCCTGCTGCATGGTGCAGTGGTGAAGAGTGGGGCTGTGATCCGGGTCACTGTTTCCAACCACCTCCATGCTCAGGATGCTGCAGCCCGAGTGGTCCTTTGCCCCCCCGGAGGAGGTGGCAGCCCCCACACCCCGGTGGAATAACTGTATCATCTGCTACTCAGCCTATGACCTCACTGGGCCCCTGCCCCGCCGCCTCTACTGTGGCCACACCTTCTGCCAGGCATGTGTGCGGCAGCTGGATGCTCTGGCCCACGAACAGCGCTGGATCCCCTGCCCACAGTGCCGCCACAGCACACCCACACCGCGTGGAGGGGTGGCCATGCTGGACCTGGACCTGGCCGCCTTCCTGGCCGTCAAGGCTGAGCGGGAGCCAGCGAGAGCAGAGCCCCAGGTCTCTGCACCCCTCAAGATTGATGCTGTGGTCACTGAACAGCCGGCTGCACTCTGCCCCACCCTGGGCCCCCAGCCCCACTTCCCCCAGCCTGGACACTGCTGCTGCTGTGGCTGTGGAAGTTTCTGCTGGGGGCTCCCCAGCAGCCCCGAGGTCTGAGCCCTGACTACCCCTGCAAGGGGACTGCTGCCCAGGGCTTGCCTGCTGGGAACTGCAGCCCCACACAGTCCACCCACAGCCCATAGTGGCCTCAGTAGGCCCCTCACAGTGCTGCCAACCCCCCATCATGGACACCTGCAGGTCATAGCCTGAAGGGTGGCAGCCATGGTGCCAGGACTGCGCAGGAGGCTAGTGACCTCGACCACCTGAGTCATCTGACTATGCACCTGGCCAGGACCCTCTGTCAGACTGACCTGCAAGCGTGGCTGTGGGGAAGCTGCGGTAGCTGATCCCAGCACTCGGGTGCAGGCCAAGAGCAGGGCCAGGCCACAGCTGGTCCTGAACAGGTGGGCCCAGGGCAGGGGCCTCTCCTCTAGGAAGAGCCAAGAGTGGGCTAGGGCCACCTCCTCCCTCCCTGACCTATACACAAACTGTAAATTTCACCCACTCAACAAGGTTAATTCTCTGCGCTCCAATCACATGTCTGGCACTGTTCCAAGAAGGTATCCTGCCAGGGGGTAGGGCAGACATTAAGGACAGCATCTTGGGTGGCCAGCTCTGAGCCCAGAGAGGGAGGGGCCAGCCTAAGTTTGCACAGCTCAGCTGCGCCATCCAAAAAATCCTGTGTAGCCTAGACACAAGCCCCCAGAAGGGTGCTAGAGGCTAAGGAACTCATCCCCCAAGTCTGAGCTGCAGTGCTCCACCTCTGCAGGAAGCAGTCACCATCTGGAAACTACTGAGAGCCTCCCTGCAGGGGGTGGGCAGGATGGAGGGGGAATTTGCTGAGTGGACACCAACCCTCCCTGCCTGGGGCAAAGTCCCCCATGCACCTGAAGATGAGCCCAGCCCTCCCCAAATGTCTCTGCAGCAGCCAGGGACACCATGCCCTGCACCTGGCTCAGAACTCACTGCCCACCTGAGGAAAGCTGCCATGCCCACACACCTGGTACAAGGGCTTCCCTCCCATGTCTGCAGGGGCAGGGAGGAACCAATGATCGCAGAGCTCTGAGGAACATGGTGGGGAGGACAAAGCCTCAGCTTCCTGCCTTAGGCAGTATGGACTGTGTTCGCCCACAGACCCCTCCTGGTGGATGTGGGCACCCAGTGTCCAGCCCAGCAGTGTCCTGGCCTAAAATGGGGTGTATCTGTGGGACACACCCCACTCCAAGAGGGCTCTGGCCCAGATTTAGAGCGCCTACCCCTGGATGACAAGGCCCAGGGGCTCCAGGGCCTGGATGGTCTCCCCTCAGGGGCCTCAGCGCCTGGGTAAACATTAATGGGGCTCAGGACATAGCAGGTCATGTGGGCACCCAGCAAATCTTTGACCTGCAGCTGCTCCCACGGCCTCCTCCCCACGGTACCCCTCAACACCCATACAGGTAGGAGCTCCCAGAACCAGGCCAGGACTCAGGAACGCGAAGGCCAGGATGGGACCCCCTCTGGGGGCAAGCGAACAGCAGCCTGGGGCAGCAGAACAGAAGGGCTGCACACAGACCCTCCAGCTGAATCCAGGGGCCAGGTGGGGCTTCCGGGTAGAGGGCTGAGGGAAGTTCTGCAGGCAGCGGCCCAGGAGCAGAGCTGCAGACAGGAGCCGTGCTGTGGACTGGAGCACCTGAGCCCCCAAGCACCTTGCCCAGCTCCTCATCTGGCACCATTTCTATCAGATGCCAAGGTCTCTGCCCAGTGACACCTGATGGGAGAGGTCTTGGGGCTCCCCAGCTTCTGTGCCTCACAACCCTGTGCTCTGTGGCACCACCAGGCTTTCTTCCAACTCGGACTAGTGAGCGAGCCAGGGAGTGAGGACTTCGTGACTGCCCCCTGAAATTGGCCTGGGGTTGTCTGACAGCTACTGAGGTCACCACATTCACCTGCCATGGACAGAGGCAGGTCACTGGGCCCACAGGGGCAGCAAGGGACAGCACAGGCCAGGGGTCCTATATTGGGCCTGCTGGGCAGGGTGGGAGCAGTGTGGGGGGACTGGTTGTCTCTCACCCACCTGTCCCCCAGCTTGGGTCTGCCCCTGCCTGAAATCCATGCTGAATTTCCTTGCTGGTGGCCAGATCCCCACCCCACCCTGTCTACGATCGACCTGGTAGACAGCAGTCTGAGAAATGCAGGGACCAGGCCCAGACAGGGGAGGGAACCCTGTGTCCCTTATGCAGCTCCCTCCTGGGAGGGGGTTCTCAAAACAGCCCTACTTGACCTGACCCCCACAGGGACCTCCAGTTCTGCTCCAGTCTTGGAGGAGGGCAGCATGAACCCCTGGGCCCTCCCTCAGCTGAAAGACAACAGCCAGCCAAAAGGTAGGCCTGGATCAGGGTGAGTGTCAGGGTCAGGGAAACTGCAGGGAAGCACTCACCCAAACAGGCCCAGGGGAGCCCACCCAGCAGCCAGCCCTGGAAATGTCCTTTACTCCACTGCTGCCCCATCCTGAGATGCAGGGCCACCCTACTTCCTCCGTCCTGCTGATGGACCCACGGCCATCCTGCAGGGAATAGAGGCTGGGGACACAGGCATTCCGGACTCTGCCATGGGGACTCAGGAGAAAATGGGCTCCTCCCAGCATGGCAGGGGGTTCCTGGACTCTGTGTGAACAGTGGAGGAGGGGTAGAGGGTGCTGAGCAGGCAGAAGGTGGCAGAGCTGACTGAGGATTGCCCTGGCCTGCGTCCACAGAGTCCAGCATGGCTGCCAGGATGCGCAGGCTGACCATCAGTTTCCTCAAGGCCTGTGGGCTCCTGGGCAGCCTCTACTTCTTCATCTGTTCCCTGGACATCCTCAGCTCTGGCTTCCAGCTGCTGGGCAGTGAGTGGGCAGCAGGGTAGCAAGGTGGGGATGGGTGGCCAGCTCTTTGCAGCCTCAGTGCCCCTCTGTCCTGGCTGTAGGCAGAATGGCTGGAGATGTCTTCAAGGGCAGTGTGGTGCTGTCCAGCCCTGTGGCGGGCCTGGTCATCGGTGTGCTGGTCACGGTGCTCGTGCAGAGCTCCAGCACGTCATCCTCCATTGTCGTCAGCATGGTGGCCTCTAAGTGTGAGTCTGTCCCCTCCCAAAGGCGGTGGTGGGCAGGCAGGCGGGGCAAGCAGCTGCTGAAACAGTGATTCCACAGTGCTGACCGTCAGGGCATCTGTCCCCATCATCATGGGTGTCAATGTGGGTACATCCATCACCAGCACGCTGGTCTCCATGGCACAATCAGGGAACCGAGACGAGTTTCGCAGGTAAGTGTGGCTGTGGGGCAGATGGAAGGTGGCAGTGGTTATGGCCGAGGTCACTAGACAACCTGCCCTTCTTCGGTCACAGGGCCTTCAGTGGCTCGGCTGTGCATGGCATCTTCAATTGGCTCACTGTGCTGGTCCTGCTACCACTGGAGAGCGCCACGGCCCTGCTGCAGCAGCTGAGTGCCCTGCTCCTGGGCGTGGCCCACCTGCAGCCTGGGGCTCGGGCTCCTGACATCCTCAAGGCACTGACGAAGCCACTCACACACCTCATCGTGCAGGTGAAGCCCAGAAAGGGAGGCAAAAGCCCTGGCCAGGGAAGGAGGGTAGAGCGGGCATCAGGCAGCCCTGTTCTTGTGGGCATCAGGCCCCTACTGAGTCCTGGCCTCCCCCACCCTCAGCTGGACAATGACTTGATAGCTAGCAGTGCCACTGGCAACGCCACCAACAGCAGCCTCATTAAGCAATGGTGCAGCCACAGCGGGGAAATGGTGAGATGCCTCTGACCCCAGCCCTGTGCTGACCTCTGACCTGCCAACCACCCCACCCACTCTGACTGCCTACCAAGCCATCCTGAATCCTCCCTGCTCCCACCAGAGCCAGGGCCACAGCAACGCAAGTGGAGCCATCAGCCCCTGCACCGGGACGAACAGCTCAGCCCCCGAGGACAGGCTGCCCTGTGAGCCCTGCCCGCCTGCCTGCTCCGCATCGTGTCCCTGTGCCCAAACCCACCCTGCTCACCACTCTGCCCTGCCTTCCACCAGGCCGCCACCTGTTCGTAGGCTCAGCCCTCACAGATCCAGCTGTGGGCTGTGTCCTGCTGGCTGGCTCCCTGCTGGTGCTGAGTGCCTGTCTGGTGCTGGTAGTCAAGCTGCTCAACTCTATGCTCCGAGGCCGCGTGGCCCAGGCTGTGAGGACTGTCCTCAATGCAGGTGCACAGCGCCCTGTGGGCGGGGCTGAGGGCAGTGGGGACACGCCGTGACTCAGCGCTCCTCCTCAGACTTCCCTTTCCCCTTTGGCTGGCTTAGCGGCTGCCTGGCCATCTTTGTGGGTGCTGGCATGACCTTCCTGCTCCAGAGCAGCAGTGTCTTCACAGCAGCCATTGTGCCGCTCATGGGTGAGCCAGGTGGGCCTTGGGCCTGGCCGGGGGAATGGGGGTGCTGCTGGGGCCCTGTGCTGACCCCTCACTGCCTAGGGGTCGGGGTGATCAGCCTAGACCGGGCATACCCCCTGCTCCTGGGCTCCAACATTGGCACCACCACCACAGCCCTGCTGGCTGCCCTGGCCAGCCCAGCGGACATGCTGCTCTTTGCCGTCCAGGTACCACTTGGGTCCCCTCCCTGCTCCTTCAGGCCCCTCACCCCTGGACCCAGGCCCTGCCTCCCCCAGGCTCCATTCTTTCAGGGCTGCCTTCTCAGCATGGCCAGAACCTCACCTGTACCTGCTGCCCCTTTGTCTCCCAAAGCTTCCCCTATGGGACCCTGCTCCTCCATCCTCCAACCTGAGCCCCTTGTTGTGCCAACTGAAGGCCTGGCCTAGCCACAGGGGACCCCAAAGGCTACATTCCACATCTTCAAGGTGCCTCTCCTCCCACCCTATTCCCCCACAAACAAGCTGCTTCAATCCAACAGTGGCCACCTGGGCACTGCCTGTCTTCCCAGCCCCGGTCCACAGAGGCCCACATCTACAGTGTGTACTCAGGCCATGCCCAGTTGTAAGTCTGACTCCGAGATGCCCTCCAATCCCAAGTGCCCCTGCTCTGTGGCCCACTCCAGGACTCACAGCACCATTGTCTAAAGAGTCTCTCTCTAATGCACCCTGTACTGGCCAGAGCTTCCTTCTGCCCAGGTACCTACTCAAGCTCGGCTCCTGAAACTGCTGGGCTGCTGCTCCCAGGACAAGAGCCAGACCTTGCCGGGCTCCCACTGAGTCCTTGCTCCTCCCCTCCCAGTACGAGGCTCTGCCCCAGCCTCTCCTGAAGCTCCCAGCCTTGCCCTCTCCTGGAGGGCATGTAGCCCTGGGCCTCCTCCCAGAGTCAGCAGTGATACAGTTACCAACAGGGGTGCTAGCCCAGGCCCCTGATTTTCAGGCGTGTGCTCAAGGGTGGGTGGTGGGCATCTGACCACACTTGGCTGGAAGCTATCCTCCCAGGGGCCCATCTCAGCTGTGAGCAGGATGAGCAAGCCAAGCTTCAGACTGGGCCTTTTTTGCAGTGGCCAAGGCCACAGAGCCCAGGTGACCCTTATCATCTGACCCAAGCTGCTGACCTCTCCCTGCCCAACAGGTTGCCCTCATCCACTTCTTCTTCAACCTTGCTGGCATACTGTTATGGTACACAGTGCCCATCCTGAGGTTGCCCATCCCACTGGCCAAGCGCTTTGGGGACCTGACAGCCCGCTACCGCTGGGTGGCTGTTGTCTACCTGCTGTTCACCTTCCTGCTACTGCCCCTGGCGGCCTTCGGGCTCTCTCTGGCAGGAGGTGCAGTGCTGGCTGCGGTCGGAGCGCCCCTGGTGGGGCTGGTGCTTCTCCTCATCGTGGTCAATGTCCTGCAACGGCACCGGCCATCCTGGCTGCCACACAGCCTGCGTTCCTGGGCCTGGCTGCCCCTATGCCTCCGCTCTCTGGAGCCCTGGGACCACCTGGTGACCCACTGCTGCCCCGGCAGGGCCTGCAGTCGCTCCCAGATGGCCACCAAAGAGGCTCCTGGCTATGAGACCCCTGAGGTCCTGGCCTCCCAGCAGTTTTGAGGGTGGGCACCCAGATACCATGCCAACCCCATCGGTTTGGGAGGTGGTGTTGTTGGAGAGCTGGCCTGCCATGTGTCCCTGGGGGCGCCAGGATTTCTGAGGCGCTATACTCCTTTGCAAATAAAAGAGACTGTTACCCAGGAATGGTGGTCTCTCCCTGGACAGGGATTCCAGGGATTCCTGCCTGCAGCCCTGGGGACAACCTACAAAGTGGAGGGATAGGCCTCTGGCACAGGTGCTGGCCTAAAAGGTGGATAGGAACATCCTTTGCCAGTAGCAGCAGATAGAGGCACCAGTCACGTGACCATCTCCCCCCACCCTGGTCCCCTGTTCTGCCCCCACCAGACCTGGCAGTGGGCAGGGCTATATGGCAACACCAGGGGGCGCCCCTCCTCCCGCAGGGCCCGTGACAGGAATCTGCCCTGGAGTGAGTGGGTCCTGTTCACCAGGCCCCAGGGCACCTGCACCTGTGCCCTACTGAGTGCCCAAACCTGCACTGGGCCAGGCAGATTGCTGGGTCAGAAGGTTCATATGCTGAGCGGGTCACTGGACCGCTATCCCCAACCCTACTCCTTCCCACACCACAACCAGGAAAAACTCACCTCCCTCCTTCAAGCACTCAACCAGGAACAAACCTGGTTGTTTCTCAGGTCTTCTGCCACCACCTCACCTCCTAGGCTTCCTAGGCCTGTTTTTCACCCTCTGCCCACTAAGGGAGGTAACCTTTGCTCTTGGAGCCAAAGAGCACAGGGTGGGGCCATCTTGGCGGCTATTCCTGCAGACTGGCCTTGGTCCTTTGCTACAAGTAGCTCCTGTACAGCCAGCATCAACTCCTGTGCCCTTTGGGGACACAGCCTGCCTGCTCCCTGGGGAGATCTGCTGGGAAGGCAAAGAGGCTGTCTGGAGGGAAGAAGCCTCAAATGGTACCTCTCCTTCCGGAGCAAAGGAGGTCTTCCACAAAGGCTTGAAACAGGGTCCTTTAAGGCCGCACTGCCTGTCTGCCTGCTGCCCCTGCCTGGCAGTAACACAGCCTCCCACTGGGACCATGGCCACCAGTAAACAGAGCCTGCCTTGTGGATGCCTCAACAGCTGCAGGCTGGAGAGCCAGGGCAGGTGCCCAGTGCTCCCATGGCCCCTCCTGCTCACTTCCCTGTCCTCCTGGACCTCTCTGGTGTGCATCCTGGCTGGTCCTCCTGCCCCTCACTGTCCTCCTTTCCCCTTCAGGGTGGGCCTGAGGGCCTCTTCCTCCAGCTCTGTACAGCCACCATCTTAGCCCCAGCCAGCATCCTCCTCAGGAGGGCAACATGAGGGGCCAGGCAGACAGTCTGGTGCCAAGGCGAACTTGCTCACACCTGGGCCAGCAATACAAACTGTGTTTTGTGAACTGTAAAATGGCAGTGTTACCCTGACCTCCCAGCCCTGGGGCCCTGAAAAGGGAAGCAAGGGCCTTCTCCAGCTGGGATGTACCCTGAGGGGTGGGTTTGAAGGGGCAAGAATACTGGAGCCTAAAGAGCAGGGGTGTGGCAGGGCTTTTGCAGTGGGGAAAACACTAGACTCCTCCCTCACTGCTGAGGGAGCTGTAAAGGGCCTTTCCACCCGGTGCTTGGGCAGATAAACTACTAGGCAGGGCCAGAGTTAACTCCAGGACATTCTGTTCTGGGCACCAAGAGGGCTCTGTGAACCTCACATGCAGACTCCAGTCCCTCTTTGAGGAATAGGTCCTGTGTTGGCATGGTCATAGTAGCCAGGTCCCACTTCCTGGGCCAGTCTAAAAGAGGGGAGCCTCCAGGTCTGCAGGGACTACCGGGCTCAGTGACCTGCTGACTCACCCTCCTGGTCAGGGTGGAACTATCCTTGCAAGAGCCTCTGCCCCACCAGCTGAAGCTAGCCCACTCTGGAGTGGACATGGGCATGGACAGCTAGCCTTTCTTCATACTCGATGGCACTTGTCCTGGCAAGTTTTCAGTTCTGGTCACTAGGTATCATAACCCTGCGGTATTGTGCATATTATGGCAAGGTAGGGGGGTGCTTCTTCTCTAAGAAAATATATTTGTAAGCAGGTGTTGCCCCCAACACTCTGGTTGCGAGGCAGCGGGGCAGGCTCGAGTGGCTCACTAGGGACAGACCCCAAGGTGTGATTTAATCTTTTTAACAATATTTTAAAATGGAATGCAGATGTACTATTTCCAAAGCCGATTAAAGGACCAACTTGCATGTAGTTCAACCGTATTTCCTCATACCCTTGTTTTCCCTCTCGAGGACACCGCGTGTCGTGGCCAGGCATGCCTGGCGCAGTCTCTATGCAGCCCCGGGTCCTGAGCTTAGCTCCAAGGCGACCGGCGCGAGGCCAGCACCGTCTCCACAACACTGCACGCTGGCGGGTGCGCAGCGCCATCGCCGCACCTCACCTGTTTTCTTCTTTCGTGCCTTGCACCCCGCCTAGCCTAGCCTAGCCTAGCCTAGGCTTCTCCCCCGACCCCGTGATGCCTAGCTCGGCCACAGCTGCTCTCGAGAAGGCACAGGGCCTGACTCATGGGAACTGTCGAGTCCGGCAGAGGTCGGCGAGCCCGCCCGTAACCATGGCCAAAAAGCCCGAGTCCTGCAACCCCTGCCCATGCGCGCCTCCCGCTGCAGTGCGGCGGTTACCAGGACGCCAAACCCGCACAGCCAATAGCACTAGCCTGCCGGCGTGCTCCCAGGAGACAGCCAATGGGAAAGTAAATCAATCATTTGAAACTCCCAATGAGCAAAGCACCACGGCGTGGGGGGGCGGGAATGTGATAGGAAGATCCGCCGCCGTGGTTGACCAATAACAAGCAGATGTCGTTAGAAAGGCGGGCCTTACACGGCTAGATTGGCGTGACAGTAAACCAATAGAATGAGAGTATTTGACGGCCTCGTTCTGGAAACCCAATCCGAGGCCAGCGGAGGTGGGCGCAGCTGATATATAAGTACTAGCGAAGCGTCGGTTGTAGCATTCTGCTCGCTTGCCTTTTTGCACCTGTAAGGCTTTCAACACCCGTGCTGCCGCCGCAGTCACCACCATGAGGGAGATCGTCCACCTGCAGGCCGGGCAGTGCGGCAACCAGATCGGCGCAAAGGTGAATGATAGGGACAGGCAAGCCGGGCCAGACCAGACTGGACCGGGCCAGCTTGCCGGCCGGGCTGGAAACCGGGCGGGCAACTGGGGAAGATGGCGGCAGCGGCCGGTCGGGTGGCACTCCGCATTGCGGCCCGGGGGCTCGGGTGGGGCCAGCACCGTGCTGGGGCGGCCCGGCTCCAGTCTCGGGGAGCGCAGGTTGGGGGAGGGGAGCGCCCGCCGCGCCCATCCGGGGCGGGGCCGCCCCTGGGCGCACCGGCCGGCCGCCGTGACTCAGCCCGGCCCGCCCGCGTCCCTGGCAGTTCTGGGAGGTGATCAGCGACGAGCATGGCATTGACCCTACTGGCACATACCATGGAGACAGCGACCTGCAGTTGGAGCGCATTAACGTGTACTACAACGAGGCCACGGGTAAGAGCCCCCGCCCCGCCCCGCCCCCACGCGGCCCGCAGACCTCCAGTCGCTGATACCCGTTCTCAACCCAGGTGGCAAGTACGTACCCCGCGCCGTACTGGTGGATCTGGAGCCTGGCACCATGGACTCTGTGCGCTCGGGGCCCTTCGGGCAGATATTCAGGCCTGACAACTTTGTTTTTGGTGAGTGCGGGTGGGGACTGGGTGTCCCAAAGGTCAAGGGATTCCCCCAACCCAAGGTCATTGCTTTTGAACCGAGTAACCCACGGGAACCCACGAGACATTTTTGTGCCCTCTGAGGCACTCAATCCACTTGCCTAAAGCGGCTTTAGGAGCAGGGCCCAGCTGTCTGCCTGCAGGCAAGAAGTAGATGTAATCTCCTTGCTGTCTCCACGGAAATCCTAGTTGTTCTTGACCTTGAGAATTGGCAGGGATTTGTTAAGCTGTCTTCTGCACATTGCTGTTGGGAGTCCATTTGTCCAAGATGTGGGGTTGCACAGCTGTCAGTTACCGTGTTATCTGACTGACTGACCATTTGTCATGCCTTACAGGTCAGAGTGGTGCTGGGAACAATTGGGCCAAGGGGCATTACACAGAAGGTGCAGAGCTGGTGGACTCAGTGCTGGATGTTGTGAGAAAGGAAGCAGAGAGCTGTGACTGCCTGCAGGGTTTCCAGCTGACCCACTCCCTGGGTGGGGGGACCGGGTCTGGGATGGGTACCCTCCTCATCAGCAAGATCCGGGAAGAGTACCCAGACCGGATCATGAACACATTCAGTGTGGTGCCCTCCCCCAAAGTGTCGGACACAGTGGTCGAGCCTTACAATGCCACCCTCTCAGTCCACCAGCTTGTAGAAAACACAGATGAAACCTATTGCATTGATAACGAAGCCCTGTATGATATCTGCTTCAGAACCCTAAAGCTCACCACGCCCACGTATGGTGACCTAAACCACCTGGTGTCAGCCACCATGAGTGGGGTCACTACCTGCCTGCGCTTCCCTGGCCAGCTCAATGCTGACCTGCGGAAGCTGGCTGTGAACATGGTGCCCTTCCCCCGCCTGCACTTCTTCATGCCTGGCTTTGCTCCCCTGACCAGCCGAGGCAGCCAGCAGTACCGGGCCTTGACAGTGCCCGAGCTCACCCAGCAGATGTTTGACGCCAAGAACATGATGGCTGCCTGTGACCCCCGCCATGGCCGCTATCTGACAGTGGCCGCGGTGTTCAGGGGCCGCATGTCCATGAAGGAGGTGGATGAACAAATGCTTAATGTCCAAAACAAAAATAGCAGCTATTTCGTCGAGTGGATCCCCAACAACGTAAAGACAGCTGTTTGTGACATCCCACCCCGGGGGCTAAAAATGTCAGCCACCTTCATTGGCAACAGCACGGCCATCCAAGAGCTGTTCAAGCGCATCTCAGAGCAGTTCACGGCCATGTTCCGGCGCAAGGCCTTCCTGCACTGGTACACAGGCGAGGGCATGGATGAGATGGAGTTCACCGAGGCCGAGAGCAACATGAACGACCTGGTGTCTGAGTACCAGCAGTACCAGGATGCCACGGCCGAGGAGGAGGGCGAGTTTGAGGAGGAGGCGGAGGAGGAGGTGGCGTAGAGCCGTTGCCTGGTAAAGTGTGGAAGCTGTGTGAACTCTTTATTCACCCACAGTCTGCTGATAACCCTGTCTCACTCTGCACTGCTGTCTTTGTCTTGACATCACATCCTGTACAGGCAGACCATTAAAGCGTTTTCATAGTGTGTGGTTTCGCCTCTCAAGTTCCTTCTGATAGGCCTTTCGAGTACTGTTGCCAAATGTCATTGAGTAGTTGTCTTGCATGGCTGCAAGGAAGCCAGGTCTCAGCTGAGCTGAACTTCCCGCATGCTGGGGCCAAGCATGCAGGTGACTGAGGGGCTTCTTGGGAGCTTGGGACAATCCTGGATCAAGGGGCTCAGCCCTCAGCCTCTCCCATTCCCTGAAGGCCAAAGACCAGGTGGCCTCTGTGTAGAAAAGACTGCTGAACTCCCCTTTGGGACTGGCACTGGGGGGAGGTGGGCAGCACTGCTCCATGGGTCTGGGGACAGTGGCCTGCCATGGAAGGTGAGTAGGAGGGTAGGCCCTCAGCCGCCCACCCTTCCCTCAGTTCAGGGAGCCAAACTCACAAGGGATGAAGCCCATGTAGAAGGGGATCAGGCCCTGGCTTCTGTAGATGGTGGTGTGGGGCCAGTGTGTCCTTGGCAGCCTCTCCCCCAGTGGACAGACAGGGTTTCTGGACAGGAACTGAAGAGGGGTGGGTGCTGCCTCCCCCCCAACCTCCTGGTAACCCACAAGCAAAATGGGCAGGGGCTGGCTTTTCCTGGGACAAGGGGCTAAGCTCACAGGTACCCTGAAGCTCTGGCAGGACCCAGGCCTTGGTAGATTGGGCCACCCTTGGGGCAGGCTCCCTCCCCTTCCTAGGCCTCTTGCAGCTGCCAGGGAGAAACTAAGACCTGTGTGCAGCCTGCTTCACAGCCATGAGCTGGTGTCTGGGGACCTGGGCACAGGCCCTGGACGATGCTCTCCTACCTGGTTCCTGTCAAACTCATCCATAGCCTGTGAGACTGCATCGCGGTAATTCATCCCCATCATCCAGGTGAAGTGGGGGATGAAGCCGGCATAGCCTGGGGGGTGTGGGCTCAGTATCTCCTAGGTCCCCAGAGCAAACCCACCTGCTCCCAGATGTGCCAGGAAGCCCGTTGAGACTCTTCGCTTCCTTAATGATGGTGAAAGTCTTGAAACCACTTGGGAGGTGGTGAGTAGGGGAGGGGCAGGGTGGGGGGTCCAGGTCTGTTCCCAGAGTGGGGTGGAGCTGGGGGAGCCCTGTTCCTCCCCATTTTGCCTGTGCCCCTGGGACTCTGTGGGACATACCTGATATGGCTTTTCTTTGGATTAGGTTGGGATGGTCCAGTTGGGGTAGCCGCTGGAACCTGTCCACTTTGAGTGTCTCCAGCTGGAGGGGTGAGGGAGGGTACTCGTCCCTCCTGTAGTGATACAGCTGAGAGGAGGCAGGCTGGTCACTGCCCAGGTTCCACCAGGGTGGAATGAGGCCCAGGCCTATGTGTCTCTAGTTACCTGGTGCCGCCCTGGGGTCCTGTGGACGGGCTTGGCAGTCTTCCAGGCCTCTTCCCCATATGCCAGTAGCAGGCCTGGGTGTCCCATGTCACTGGAGTCTCCTTTCCTGCCTGGCGGGCATGGTGGGTAGGGGGGATAGGGCATGAAGCCAGCGGACACTGCAGCCTGTCTGGACATGTTCTCTGCTCCTGGTGGCCCTTGGGTGTTCACCTCCTGTGGTGGCAGTTTGCCCAGGATCTGAAAGTTCTTGTAGGGCTTCTGACCTGCACAGACAGGTGGCAGGTGACCACGTGGGCAGAGGGCAGGCCGCAAAGGGCAGGGCTGGGAAGAGGCAGCTCACTTGTGTAGTGGGGAATGTGGGGCTCAGTCAGGTCCTGGCAGGGAATGCGGGGGGGCTTGGACCTGCTGAAGTCCTCGATGAACTTGGGCTTGGTCATGGGGGATAGCACAGAGCAGGGGCTCTTCTGCACGCTGGGGTCTGTGAGCAGCTGCGCTGTGGTGCGCCCGTAGGTGTTCCCCACCTGGTATCGCAGCTGTGGGTAGAAGCCAGCATAGCTGTGGGGAGAGGAGAGGGAGGCAAGGGCAGTCCTGGCACTGGGCAGGGCCCCATGGACAAGATGCCAAGCCAGCTTGCCAGCCATTTAGCTGCTGTGTGATGCAGGGCACCTGAGCTCTGCTTACCTGTGAGACGGGGCAGTAGAAGCCCCGTCACAGTTCTCAGGTTGAAGCAGCACTGCACATGTGCCTGGCCCAAAAGAGAGCTATACCTGCATTGCCACCATCGATTGTCACCACCCAGTGCCTGGCTGTCCTCCACCTGCCACCTCCCTCACTTACTCCATGGACAAGGGAAACAGGTAGTTCTGCCCTGTGAAAGCAAGCGTGGGGACTGACATGTCCTGGCCAGTGGACCCAACCTGCGGAGGCATGGTGTGGGGTTTCGCCACCTCGGTAGGCCACGATCCACTGTATGAGGGCTGGGCTTTGAAGGGGAGCGCGTCCTTTTGCTACAGAGGAGTCTGAAGTCTGGGTCCGCTGGTAGGCAGATAGCCAGTGGTGTAGCCCTGCTGGAGAGGGGCTGTGTGCTCACCCAGTGGGTGAATTGTCTTTAGAGGCAGGTGGCCTTGAACTCCTGGACTCTAGTGATCTTCCTGCCTTAGCCTCCTGAGGAGCTGGGACTATAGGTTCACACCACTGTGCCCAGCTGTGTTTTTTTCTTTCTCTTCCTCTCTCTTCCACCTCCCCTCCCCTCCCCTCTTCTGTCTTTTGTGGCACCAGGGAGCAAACCCAGGGTCTTCCAAATGCCTCGCACATATTCTGTCTCTGAACTATACCTCTAGCCTGAACTGTCACTGCGGCCTGTGCCCGTACACCTCCTCTTCTCTTTCTGGTATCCGAAGGTTGATTCTCAGACCTATTTACTTATTTATTTATTTAGGTTTTTTGAAACAGAGTCTTACTATATAGTTCAGGCTAGCTTTGAACTCACTTTGTAGGTCAGGCTGGCCTAGAACTCAGGGTGATCCTCTTTCCTCAGCCTCCTGAATGCTGGGGTGACTGGTGTGCACCACTATACCCAGTTTATTTTTATATTCTGAGACGGGTTCTAAGGCACTAAATTGCCCAAACTGGGCTCAAACTTGCAATCTGCTTTAGCAACCCAGAATGCTGGGATTATAGGTGAGCACCACCATGCCTAGCTCTGAATTGTCATCTTTTTAAACCATGCCTGCACTTGGGACACAGCTCAGTGGTAGAAATTTGCCTAGTGTGTGCCAGGTGCTGGGTTCTATTCCCAGCACCAGGGGAAAGAAAAAAAGCTCGCCAAGGCCAGCACAGGCCTGTTGTGAAGGCTGAGGGTCAGTCTCGGTGTCAGTGGCCCCAACTTCCCACGTCCCCATCTTCTGCACCCCACGTGACCCACATCCCACTGAGCCTTCTGCTTGTCACCCGGAGGACCCAGTGAGGCAGCCTCCCTGAGCTCTGTGACTCAGGAAGCTCCATGTCTGGCCATTTGCTCTGCCAGCCTCTGCCAGCTGTTAGTCTGCCCCAGTTTCTGCTTCTGATGGACGTGCCGGCCACCTGGCATGGCGTTCAAGCTGGGAGGGAGGGTGAGGCCAGCAGCTTTGCTGCCCAGTGCTTTTTAGCCTTCAGGGAACCTCAGTCCTCTCTCTCCGGCCACCCAGATCTTCATCCCCCTCAGCTGTGGCCTCAGGCTCCTGGAGCCAGGGTCAGGCCTTACCCTTGGCCCAGCCTCCCCACAGGGAGGGGCTCCTCACTCTTACCCAGGGATATAGTGAGGTTCTGGTGTGAAGAGCGAGTGTTTTGGGGTAGCTGTCATTGTGCTTTGGTCTGCCCTGGCCGGCTGGGCCCCTTCTCTGAGAGAGGAGTCATGTTGCCTGGCAACCATTGTGAAGGGCTCAGGGCCCCTCTAACCTGTGATGTATCGCAAGTGGGACCCTGAGGAAAGGCACCCTGTCCACCTCAGAGCTCCAGAGAGTGATGGGAAAGGCTGGATTCCTTGCCACCCACAGACCCAGGCCCTCCATGAGCAGTAGCTGTACCCCATGGAGAGGTTGCTGCGCCCCCACTCACCTTCCCTGATGAGGCCTGGGGTTCCCCAGCGGGACAGCTGTGTGGTCCTTACCTGGAGCAGGGCAGAGGTAGAATCCAGACACACTGTGAATGCCCTCATACAAAAAAATTTATTATAGTAAAAGGTACTGGGCTGGGGGTTTAGCTCAGCGGCATAAGCACCTGCCTTGCAAGCGTGTGGTTGTGAGTTTGATCCTGGTACCGATTAAAAGATACCATGGGACTAACTCCTGCCCTTCCCCCACTGGACACATTTCCCATCCTCCTTGCCACCTTTTTTCTTGAGAATGGGTCTCACTATAAATAGTTTAGGCTGGCCTTGAACTCAGGGTGATCCTCCTGCTTCAGCTTCCTGAGTGCTGGGATTACAGGTGTGTGCTGCCATGCCCAGCTATGCTTGGCTTCTTACCACTTTCTGAAGCAGCTCTGGAAGTCTTTTTTCCTGAGTGTCTTCACAAGGTGTGATCAAAATTTCAATGAATACTGCTGCTGAGTGCCATTCAATGAAAAGGCAGGTTCATAAAAGCATGATAGTGTGTCCTTATTCTTCTTATTCCCTGGATCTGGCACAACCTATGGCTCTTCCCTAAAGTCAAAATGTCCATGAACTATTCACATTTTCCAGAGACTGAGGCAGGAGGAGAATTGCCATAAGTTCAAGGCCAATTTGAACTACACAGTGAGACCCTGTCTCAAAGAAAGAAAGAAAAAGCTCACATTTTGAATTCAGGATATCAAGGCAGCTGCGACAGTGCAACTAAAAGCACGAATGAGAGAGGGCCCCGGAGCTGCTTCAGAAAGGGGCAAGAAAGATGGGATGAGTGTGTGTGAAGCGAGGGGGTGTATTTCGCAGGAGATTAATGCCGCTTCATTTTTTAAAATTTATAAACATTCACTGTATTTTTCATTCACATCTTGTTTCATTTTAAACAAATGCTTTCTAACCACAAAAATGAAGATATCATAAAGAAACAAAAGGCTGCACTCAACATTTTTAAAAAAAGCCTAAGTAATACTAACAGGCAAAGTACAAACTGGAAAAAAGTTCTGTCACATGTTGCCAGCAGATATGCTATCGTTGTGAAACGTTCTCGTGAAATAAAAACATGAAAAGTGAGCCTTCTGTGTTAAAATACAAGCATAATATGAACGTCCTAAGGAAAAACAAAAAGAGCCACGAAATGCATGAAATGCATTAGGTTGAAAGTGGACCAAGTAAATGCTGATTGGGTGGCCATGGTGGCCACAGCCATCTTTGGGAGCACACTGTTCCCACGGGAGCTGGCCCACCCAGGACCTTGCCTCTGCCTGGGACGAGTCCCCAGGGCACCTGGCCGGAGACCAAGTGCAGTGCTGCCCCCCACTGCAGTTTTCCTTATGGGGGGCTGGACAAGGACAGCGTGCAGCAGTCACATTTGCAGACAGTGCAGTCAGGCTCCAGGGTCCCGTGGAGCGGAGGGAGCCCTCCCTTTGGGGAGGCATTTTCACCGCTCTGTGCCCAGCACCACCAGTGCAGGAAGCCAGGGCTCTGGAGAGGAAGAGTAGTCAGAGTGGAGGAGGCTCTGTGACTGGGAGTGCCGGGGTCAAGGGTGTCCACGCCAGTCAGAGCTGGAGGCTGCTCTGCAAGACCTCGGTACCCAGATGTGCTCTTGTTCCCTCCAGCTTATCACTGCTGTGCAGCCCAGCTGGGCAGCCCAGTTCATCTGGGACACCTTCTACTATCCTTCTGGCCTCTGTTGCCCTAGACAGAGGACAGGCCTCATACCCAGCTCAGGTGGGGTTGGGTCAGTTCCAGAGCCAGGGCTGCCCTGCTCTGTTTTTCCCATGCCTGCTGTGTTTCCTACTGGGCAGCAGCTCCAGCTCCTCCTCCTCTAGGCTGCCTTCCTGGCCTTCTCCTCTCTCCTAACTCCCCCTCTCCCATGGGGCATCCTGCAGCACTTAGAGAACAATCCGTGGTCCTGTTCCCCTCTCCCCTCTTCACACTCCCACCCCCTGCCAGTGCCTCAGACCTTCCAAACCCTGCTAGTGTGGACTCCAGGCTACCCCCGAGTACAGAAGACAGGAAAGGAGGCTGGACTAGGAATCCCTGGGCAGGTTAGGGGTTCTGTTGACCCAAGGAACCCACTCAGCAGGTTGGGGGAGGGCGGCTGGGGGTGGGGTCTTTGGGGAGCTTCTGGGAAACTGGACAATGCACCTTCCCTAGGGAGCTCTTGGCAACCAAGGGGGCTGTGACTTGTTAGTGAGTTCACAGAGCCCCAAGGTGGCCTCAGGGAAGACAGCTTAACTCTGGGTATGAACTTTGATCAGAAAGCTGTGAAATTCCTGGCCAATTTTTATATCAATGGAGGCAAACACTGGACACATGGCCCTCTGAGACAGAAAAGGTAACTTCAGGAGGCATGGGGTGGGTTGGGCAGAGGCTGGTGCAGGTGGCCAGGTGGCTGGGTGGACACCCTGGTCTTTTTGTAGGCCCGAGGACGCCTTGCTGTTCTGGAGCTCTGGTAAGATGCGGCCTACCAGCATGAAGGAGACCCCAGTCAGCCCTAGGTCGCCTGTGGACACCCCTGGGGAGTGCCCACACACCTGCACACGGACCCAACGTGGGCTGTGTGAGTGAGGGTCTTGACTGCCACCTTGGCCTGTGTGGGAGCGGGAAGCAGGATGGGGAAAGCCAAGGGGCACGGGACCCACACAGCTCGACCACCTCCTCCAGTGTTGGATCAGCGCCCTCCTTTCCTGGCCGACCCGGACGTGCCTGGCCCTGCTGAGTACACGCCCAGCACCTTCATGCGGGAAAGCACCCCACACCCCCACTACAGCATTGGCTGCAGGCACCCAGGCCCAGGTGCGTTCGCCTCAGCTGGAGGGGGGCCCCTGGGAGGCCCCACTCACTCTCCTGACCCACAGATGGCGGCGGCCACAGGGCGTGGCACAGAGCATGGCTGCAGAGCGAGAGCCCCTTCACGCAGAAGGTGGACTTCAACTGTGAGCGCCAGGTAGGGGAGAAGCAGCGGAGCGAGCGGAGGGGCAGGCAGCCGAATGGACGGGGCCAGGGAACGGTGGGCCAGAACAGGAGGGACCTGGGGTGTCGCGGGGGGGGGAGGGACTATGGCGGAGGCCCGGGGAGGGGGCACGTGGGAGCGTGACAGGGAAAGGCCGGGCTGTCCAGGCCAGGAGCCCCTGTAGCCCCGCCTCCGTCCACAGTGGCCGTGGCCCACAGACCACTTGCTGTCCAGCCTACCGGCCGGCCCGTCCCCCAGCTTCTGGGGCCCACCCCGCCCGGGTCCACCGCGCATCCGCGGTCCCTGCGCGCGCTCCCTGCCGCAGGGCCTCCAGCGCGCCCCCGTGAGCAGCGCCCAGGCCCCACAGCTTATGACATAAGAGCAGGCTGCCGCCTGCAGCACCTGCGCTCTCCCCCTTTCTCCATGAACTGCTCTCCCCGCTTTGCCGCCTGTAAGGAGGGAGGTGAGAAGGTGGGGTGGTGGGTGGTGGTGCAGGGTTAGTGCGCGCGGGTGGGGAGGGATTGGTGCGGGCGTGGGCTCCCAGGCTCCTCTCTCTGCAGCCTGCACACCCGGTCCGGCCGCCTACCACGTGGAGGACTGCTACAACGCGTGCTTCCGCTCAGCGCCGGGTGTGGTCATTCAAGGCGTGCGCAGGCCCAAGTGCCATGACACAGGCCCCTTCTGTGCGCTGTAGGGCTCACTGCGCTCAGCCGGCCCTGCTGATCACCTAGTGGATCCCTGGCTTCCCTGGGACTCTCCCAGGCCTCCTTCTGGATCGTGGGCCTTGCAATCCAGGCTGAACCCTGACCCCTAGGTACTCCCCGACCCATCCTCCCACTGGGAACCCTGCTGGGGACTGTGGGCAAGGAGAGCCTAGCCCAGGCCTCCCTCTTCTGCCCATCCCCTCGCTGTACTGAGATGCAGTTGGTTCTTGAACTCCTTATGGGCCTGGCTGCTATCCCTTGCCCAGTGGGCTGTCTTGAAAATCTGGACACCTTCCCTGTGTTTTTTTCATTTCCCTATCATTTCTAGTTTTCCCCATTTGGGGTGTCCAGTTGACTGACCCTGCAGAGAGTGCCTTCTTCTGGGGTAACTGAAGTGGTGGTCTGGGGCTGACCTGGAGCTTCCTGGCCACATCACCCACAAGGGGACTGGCCCTGCTGCTCATCTACTTGAGGAACAGGCTGCTTGCAGAGCCCAGGACCTCATACTTGGGGTGGGGGGCTGCTCTCTTAAGGGTCAGGGCAGACTTGGCCTGCCCAGCTACCAGGGAGGGCCCAAAGGACCAGCTTGTAAGGACAGACCTTGTTTCCTGGGCCTTGACCTGAACATTCAGCTTGGGCTCTGAGGACCTTGGCCAAGATTATGCAAGCCAAGTCACAGCCTGGGAACCTCCTGGGCCTTCACACATCAGGCCCCTAACCTGTCTGGAGCAACATCCTTGTTGTGGGTCCCTTTGTCACCATTTCCCTGGCCTCCTACCCAGGGGGCCACTCTGCAAGGCCCCTCACCTGTACATACAAACTCCCCTTCCCCACCCGGCTCAGCTCTGCTGAGGTTCTGGCCCAGTTGCTGCTGGGTGCCAGCACCTGTGTCCTCTGTGACTACCCCAAGCTGGGTTCAAACTCCCATGTCCTGGGGAACTTGTCTGGCAGCAGTGGTGGTAAACCTCTGGGGGCCTTGGCTCTGGGAACTTGGCCCCAGGTGGAACAGGAGCCCTAGGTATTGCTATATCACTAGGTACCCTGGAGATTCAAAGCTGGGCTGAGGAAGCAGTGCTTCCTGGAGGGACTGTTTGCTGGGCAGCAGGGAAAGAATTTCTAGCAGTTCAAGCTCCAATAGCAAAGGGAGAAGGAAAGGGAGTTGTGGTGTTCGATGTGGCCTGGGAGGTCACAGGAGGCTGCACTCTCAGAAACAGGACCCAGCTTCCTGTTCTGCAGAGGACGGGGGTGCTATGGAGCCTGGACCTGGCTCCCAGCTCAAGGAAGGCCACACAAGTTAGCCAGATGGGGGGATCCTCCTATCTCTGTGAGGAGACCCATGGCTGTGTTCCCAGAGGCCAGATCTTCTAGGTGCCCAGGTGTTCCTGGAGGCACTTTTTTTTTTTTTTTTTTTTTTGAGACAAGGTCTCATTCTGTAGCTCAGGCTGGCCTTGAACTCACTATGTAGCTCAAATTGGCTTTGAATTCTTGAAATCACTATGTAGCTCAAACTGGCTTTGAGTTTTTGGGGATCCTCTTTTTGCCTCCAGAGTGCTGGGATTACAGATGTGAACCACCATGGGCTGAAGGCACATTTAGACTTTAGTCTGCGGCAAGCTTATGACTTGAGCTTTCTCAGTTCAGCTGGAGGAAGCCAGGTTCTAGGAAACATCAAGGTCACTCACTGTGTGTCACACCTGGCAGGACCCAGGTGCAGGAGTTTGTTAAGCCGCCTCGTGGAGCAAAAATATTCCCAGTGCGTGGAGGCTGCTGTGAGATAAGCCAATAGGATTCGTAATTCCACTTGGGTAAAATGTCAGTTCTCAAACCCTAAGGCTGCTTGGGGGGAGACCTGACCAAGCCCCAGGCGGCAGATCGGGCTGGGTGGGCGGGGCCTCGGGGCGGGGGCGGGGCCACGCCGAAGGCCAGAGCGTCGCTTGGGTGCCGCCCTTCGCGCGGTGTCACTTTGCCAGCTCCGGGTAGCTAGGCGCAATCCGGAACTTGCCTAGGCCGTGGCGGCGTTTCAGGGGAGTGAATTGTCAGGAGCACCTGATCCCGTGCGGGGCGGAAGTGGGCGGGGCGGGCCCGTTCGGAGCCGCGCTGCGGGCGCGATCTGGCCGAGCTGGAGGCCGCGGGGGAGCGGGGCTCGGGCGGTCCCCGAGGTCCGGGGGAGCGGGCTTCAGGGGCGTCCGCGGCGGTGCCGGGGGAGCGGAGCGGCGATGGTGCTCCGAGCCAGGCGGCGGCTGGGGCCTCGGCCATGTTTGCGGGGCTGCAGGACCTGGGTGTGGCCAACGGCGAGGACCTGAAGGAGACCCTGACCAACTGCACCGAGCCGCTCAAGGCCATCGAGCAATTTCAGGTAGGTCCTCCACTGCGTGCCTGTTCCTGCGGGGAGATGCGGGGACGACCCAGCTGCGGAACTCGGGGTGCTTTCGCTGTTCTCGGTTTCCCCCGCTCCGCGCCGCTGGGACATCCTCGGTCTCGGTGACCTTCTGTGAATTCAGGATATCCGTGGACTTGAGTCTGTGTATTTGGGGCTCCCGGGGTGCCCAGGCAGATACGGGCAACTGCGGCTGAGATTTCTCTCAGCAGAACCCACCCGCACTGGGCCTTTGCTTCCTCAGACGGAGAATGGTGTGCTGCTGCCCTCCCTGCAGTCGGCCCTGCCCTTTCTGGACCTGCATGGGACCCCACGGCTGGAATTCCACCAGTCGGTGTTCGATGAGCTGCGGGACAAGCTGCTGGAGCGAGTGTCAGCCATCGCTTCAGAGGGGAAGGCTGAGGAAAGGTAAGTCTCAGCCTGCCAGTGGTCGGGAGAGCTGTGCAGTCGCTTTTCAGCCTCAGAGTTGTCTGGGCAGCCTTTAAGGTTGAGGAGATGATGCAGGACTGTGTGTGAGACCTCCTCCCAGGGTGTCCTGCTGTGGAGATCCAGTCCTTCAGTTGCACAAATCTCTCCAGGTACAAGAAGCTGGAAGACTTGCTGGAGAAGAGCTTTTCCTTGGTCAAGATGCCCTCTCTGCAGCCAGTGGTGATGTGTGTCATGAAACACCTGCCAAAGGTACGAGTCCTGGGACTTACCCTCCCCAGAGACCAGGACATCTGTGGCCAACCTGCCCACTTGCCTGTCCAGTTGCCTTTGGCTGGTTGAAATCAGCCTGCAGTGGTCCAGGCAGCTGCTTAACTCAGGAGATTTGATTGAGCTGCCTGCCTGAGTGCTGTTCCCTGGGACTTCCTCTATGCTGCCTGTCCAAGGCAAGCCTCATGGAGCCAGAAGCTTGGCACGCTTGTCAGAGTGTGGAGCCCATTCTGGGAGAGCCATAGCTATTAAGTGTATATGTCTGCACCCACCTAGGCTGGGGGGCTTCACTGGTGCCCCCTTGAGTGGGCCGGGCTCTTGACAGTCTCTAGCCAGCTGAGGGCCTTGGCCTGTCCTGAGGGAGGCCAAGGAGACTGTGGTGTTGGTTGTGTAGGTTCCTGAGAAGAAGCTGAAGCTGGTGATGGCTGACAAGGAACTGTACCGTGCGTGTGCGGTGGAGGTGAAGCGGCAGATCTGGCAGGACAACCAAGCGCTCTTTGGAGATGAGGTTTCCCCACTACTGAAGCAGTACATACTGGAGAAGGAGAACGCACTCTTCAGCACAGAACTCTCTGTCCTGCACAACTTCTTCAGTCCTTCCCCCAAGACCAGGCGCCAGGGTGAGGTGAGGGGCCGTGGACACTGAGAGATGCTATTTTTTGATGTGTAATTTGTGTGAATGATTTATTGAGCCATATTGCTTTTATTTGGGAGGTGACTTAAGTTTACAGTGTGGTGAGTCTTCCATGCTTACAGCATGTGTTGTCACTATGTTACCAATGCCAAAGAGCCACATGTGGCTGGTGGCTCTGGCTCTGTCTGGGCTCTTGAGGCTTTGAGGGATGATTCCATAATGGGGAGGAGAGTTGCATATCTTGTCTCTTCCCTGTGCTAGTCTGGTTTCAATCCTCTGGTCCCATCTCACCTGTCATGCAGATTGGGCCCTTGCCCCTTCTGTGAGTTGTGGAGTCCCTATGACCCCAGCTTTCTCTATTTCTGACTTTCCTGATAAGCTGATTCTGTCTGTGAGACTCACTTGCCCTGCCCTGCCCTAGGGTGCACTTTCTCTGAAACATTTTTATACACAAACAGAAAAATGTGCAAAAGAGCAGAAAATCACCTCCCTCCCTTTCCTGCCTACCAGGAAATGGGGAGGACCCAGCCCCCACCCAAGCTGCACCCATACTCTGCAGGTTGCTCGCTTGTACCACAGGCTGACTCCCGGCCCCACTTCTGGGTGGGGCTGCCTCTTGGTCATATCACACTGCTGGCGTGGAGGGCAGTTTCCCTGGTGTCTGGTGCTGTGGACATCCTGCCCTCCCTCTCAGACTGCACAGGCCACCATATTTCCAGTGCTGTTTGTCTGGACAATGCTGGTACTGGGTGTAGTTTTCCTGAGGTTTCCAGTTGTCTCGGTGCTGTGCCCTGACTCTTTCTCAGCCCTCTCTGCTCTGGAACTGCATACCCTCCCAGGCTTCCTGCTTTGATGTGCTGGGCCTCGCCATGTCTGTTCTTTGCTCATGTCTTGTGTTCATTGTATTTTTTGTGATCCCCAGCTTATTCCTCCTTTTTTTAAGTCCTTGTAGATCTTTGTCCATAGGTCTTTCTTTCTTTTATTTTTTCTCTTTGAAATAAATTGAATTTATTGCTTCTTTTTAAAAAGTTTTTTTGAGGCCTTAGATTTGAACCCCGGGCCTCAGGCATGCTGGACAAATGTTCTCCTGCTCAGCTACTTCGCCAATCCCTCCATCCCCAGCTTTCTGTTCTAGGTCTCATCCTTGTTTAGTTGGGGGATGTCCTTTTTGTTGTTGTTTTTCTGGTTTTTGGGGGGCCTGAGGATGGAACCCAGGGTCTCAGGTGTGCTGGGCAACTGCTCTACTGCTAAGCTGCACCCTAGCCCCTCAGAAACGCTGATGAAAGCTTCCAGAGTTCAGATGTACCTGCTGTTTATTTTGCTCAGACATCAGTGGGTTGGTGGACTTAGACTTGAAGTTCTATGTGTGAAGGATTTTCTCACTGTTCTCTGGTCTGCATTTCTGAAGACGGCTTGAGGGGCTCTGATGTGCTAGACTTTGTCTGCAGCCTAATTTACTGTGTCTGGAAGCTTCGCAGTCTGTGCTCTATGACACTGCAGTGCTGTGGAGGGGGTGCCAGGCCAATACCTGTCCATGGTCCCTGTGTGTGGGCCCTGTGTGTGGGCCCTGGGTTCTGTCCCTGGCTGGCCTGTGATCAGGAGCCCTGAATTGCCTCCTCCCTTTGATTCACATGCAGTGTGGGCAGGGCTGTGGTCCACCTTGACCATCATCATCATTGGAGTTGTCCAGTTCCCACATGGGTGGCTGGGAGCCCTGTGGGCCATGGGCACAGGTGTCATCTGCATTGTCCCTAAGACAGGGTTTGCAGACCTGAGTGGCGGGACTGTGCTGAGGTTCTGAGGGTGACCACTGGACCAGGAACTTGGTAGCCCTTGATTTTACTGGTGGCTGAGTGCACCCTGGTGCCTTGGGCTTTCTGTGTTAGCTACCACCCTGGGCTTGCCCCAAGCATTTCTTTACAAACAGGACCTGAGACCATGTAGCTATGGCCAGGGAAACTTGTGTTGGCGGTGGCTCTGTGGCAGGAGCCTGTAAGCTGGCTGGACTGTGGCCTGAGCCTCATGCATGGTGGCTATGCTGCCCTGCAGTGAGAGTAGGGGAGCCCTGGATGATGATGCTTGTGCTCTGAACACGGGGGCCTTACCGGTGCTCTGTGGCCCTGGGGAGATGGCAGGGATGGAAGCCTGGGGGACAACTGTCTGGAGGGGACTGGTGCCAGCCTAACCTGGATCCCTCTTGCTGCTGTGTGGCTTGGGTTGGGCTCCATGTGCTGTTTTCCCCAGGTGGTGCAGAAGCTGACACAGATGGTGGGGAAGAACGTGAAGCTATATGACATGGTGCTGCAGTTCCTGCGCACGCTCTTCCTGCGTACCAGGAATGTGCACTACTGTACACTGCGGGCTGAGCTGCTCATGTCCCTGCATGACCTTGACGTGGGTGACATCTGCACCGTGGACCCCTGCCACAAGGTGTGCGTGCCAAGCTCTGCAGTCTGCAGCTGCTGACCCTGCTGGCGATTCTCTGAGCACCCTGGCCTTGCCGCCCCCCTCATTGCCCCCAGCTCTCTTTCTGTCCTAGCCAGTGCAGGGCCTGTGGCTGTCCTGGAGTATCCCAGCTCTCCTGTCCTCAGCTGCTGGCGAGTGTGTATCAGTAGTTCAAATCGTCCCACACTGTTTTGCACGGAGCTTTGCTGCAGTGTTCACACATGAGCTGCAAGGAAATGGATCCTTGCACTGCCCTGACCTTGCAGCTTTTACCCCAGGGAGGGTACCCCTCCTTCCAGCAGACCCACACCCCTACGAAGGCTCAGGGGTGCCTTCTGTCTGTGCCATGTCATCTGGCTCAGGGAAGGGGGAAAGTGGCACTGGGTTTACTTGTCAGTATGTGGTGGACAAGTGACAGGGCAGACGGTGGCCTTGGTCTGACCCAGCCTGGTGGCCCCCAGGGTGCTGCCATCTTCCTGTCCTCTCTGAGGCCCCTGCGTCCTGGGTGTGGGCTGCGATGGGGCTCTGGGAAGTAGCCCATGTTGTGTTCATCTTTGCCACTCACTATCCTGCAGTTCTCAGGGTCCCTGGGCACTGGCAGTGTGGGTGGGTGCAGAGGGCCATCCGCTAGGGCCTGGGCTTCACCCTGACCCTGCCTCTCCCTGCAGTTCACATGGTGTCTGGACGCCTGTATTCGAGAGCGGTTCGTGGACAGCAAGAGAGCCCGGGAGCTGCAGGGATTTCTTGATGGCGTGAAGAAAGGGCAGGAGCAGGTCCTGGGGTGAGGGTTGGCCCAGCTCTCAGGGCCCTCATTCTGGGGTGCTCTGGGAGAGTCTGGTAGCAGGGAGACCCCATGTATGTGGAGTGTGGGGTCATTGCTCCTTGGTGTCTGCAGTGTTGGTGACCTGCTCTGAGCTGAGGAGTGGTCTGGGGATCCCGACCTGGCTCCTGGTGTCCTTGGACTGGTGTATGAACACAGTACCAGGGCTCCGAGCTAGCATCATCAGAACCCAGGCTGGTTTTTCAGAATGAAGCCTGTCCATATGCATACTTAACTCCGTAACTCTGGCTTGAAAGATCTTTAAGTCAGTTAAGGATAAATTGTGTGCCTTCAGCTTTTTGGTGACAGACATCTGGAGTCAAGTCTACCTGCAGTGTAGAAGAAGCCACTTCCAGAGTCCATTCCCCAAGGCCTGGCAGCTTAGTGCTTAGCAGTCCCTTAGCTGGCTGTGTGGGGTGCAGCACCAGGTGGACAGCCAGGCTACCTACTAATGCTGAGTGCTGCTCCTTCCAGGGACCTGTCCATGATCCTTTGTGACCCGTTTGCCATTAACACGCTGTCACTGAGCACCATCAGGCACCTGCAGGAGCTGGTCAGCCAGGAGATGCTGCCCAGAGTGAGTGCAGGTGTGGCTGGGCCTGTGGGGCTGCGTGGCACACTGGGCCAGCAATGGCCGAGCCCCAGCGAGCTGTCAAGGCCTCTGTTTCCCCACAGGACAGCCCCGACCTCCTGCTGCTGCTCAGGCTGCTGGCGCTGGGCCAGGGTGCATGGGACCTGATTGACAGCCAGGTCTTCAAGGAACCAAAGATGGTACAGATCCAAATCTGGGCTGCCCTACACCCTGTTTCTTGGGGGAGTGGCAAGGCAGGCTCCTCTGGTCCCACAGTGTCACCCCAGAACCTCCTTTTGGAAAACACCCACTCGGGTGGACGGGCCGGCCATGTGATCACGCCAGGTGGGGGCTCAGAGACACAGAGCCGGGCAGGGTCCCAGGAGGCCAGAGAGTCTGAGGAAGTGTAAGGGGGTGGCCCTGTGCAGGTGGGCACAGGCTCAGGGGCCTCCCTCCTCAGGAGGTGGAGCTCATCACCAAGTTCCTGCCGATGCTCATGTCCTTCGTGGTGGATGACTACACGTTCAGTGTGGACCAGAAGCTTCCGGCAGAGGAGAAAGCGCCAGTCACGTACCCCAACACGCTTCCTGAAAGCTTTACCAAGTGGGCCCCGGGAGCTGCAGTGGGAGGGTATGGGTTGGTGCAGCGGGCAACTGCTGGGCAGGGCTGACCACAGCCTGTGTCCTATTCTTCCCTGTCCCAGGTTCCTGCAGGAGCAGCGCATGGCCTGTGAGGTAGGACTGTACTACGTCCTGCACATCACCAAGCAGAGGAACAAGAATGCACTGCTGCGCCTGCTGCCTGGGTTGGGTGAGTGCCCTCGCAGTGTGGTTGTGGTGCCCTGGCTGGGCCTGCAGCTTCCAGGCTGTTTTCACTGGGAGGTCTGAAGGTTACAAGAGGAAGGACCCACTTAGCCTCTGCATGGCTGTCACTGTGGGTCCGTGTGTGACACATTCGGGTCTAGCACCCGACTGAAGCAGTGCGCTCTCTGGGTACATGGAGGACTTAGAGTGCAGCAGGAAGCCAGGAAGAAGTGGAAGGGTTGCATAGGCGCTGTCAGGGAGTGGCGGCTTCGGGAGCATTTGTGTCAGCAATTGACAGGCAGCAGGCCCTGGTTTCTGCTCCTTTGGGCCATTTGAGTTTTGCATGTGTTGTGCCAAGCATGTCCCATGTGTTTTCCAGCTTTCTGTGTGGAGGAAGCCCTCCGCAGGTATTAATTTGTAGATGGCCGTCCTCCAGCTGTGTTTTCAGCTGGGTTAGGGTCCTCTGGCTGCTGGAAGGAGCTGCCACAGCCTCCTCAGGAAGTTGGTAGCCAGGAGTCTTCCGGCTCAGGTGGGATGGGTGTTGGAGGATGGCTCCTACCAGCCCCACAGAGTCAGCTCCATGTGCTCTCTGGCTTCTGAGGATGTCGGGACTTTAGGGGCCTGGGCCCATTCGGGTTTTGGGATTTCAGAAGTGTGGTAAGAAGTGCTTTTGAGCTGCCTTGCCTTTTCTTTTCTGTTTTTTTTGGTACTGGGAATCAAACTCATCACCTGGTGCTTGTCAGACAGGCACTGTGCCACTGAGCTGCATCCCCGGCTGCCTTGCTTTTCCTGCATTCATTCTGGTGCTTCCTGTCCTTCCTCGGCAGGGATGTGTCTCCAAACCTTCCTCCTTGGGATGGCACGTGTCACTCAGTCCTGTTTAGGAAGGGCTTGTTTTTATGTCTGAGTGGATTCTAGTAAGCATGGACAGATTTTCTGAATTATTTTTTCTTGACAGTAAGTCCCTGACTTACAAACAGGTTCTGTTCTGGGAAAATGTTCATAGGTCAGATTTGTTTGTAAGCCTGACAGAGTCTTACACACCTTGATACAAATATAAAAAGTAAAGCATAAAAAACCAAATTGTACCGTACAGTCGTGCTGTACAGCGAGCACCCAGCAGCACAGCAGTTCATGCCCCGCAGACACTGAAGCTGCTTCTTCTGTGCGTTTTACCTTCGAGGGTTCATCATTCGAGGTCCATTTGCATCTGTAAAAGTTTCCAACTCCAGTGCTCCTAAGTTGGGACTTTACTGTATTTATTTGGGATTTTCTTGGGTTTTTTTGAGTTTTGTGTAACTTCTGATCAAGGCATACTGAGCAGGAAGAAAGCTGGGAGCACACACACATGGTGAGGCTCTGTGTGTCTCGGTCCAGGTCCATGCGTGACCTGAGAACCTGACACTGCCACCCGCAGCCCTGAACAGTTCAGTGGGTTCCCTGTGGAGGAAGGGGCTTCCCAGGACACAGCACAGGCTGTGGTCCTCAGCAGCTGTCTGTGGTCCATTCCCATCAGGCCGAAGGCTCCCTCATGGCCTCAGTGTCACCTTGAAGTGGTTGGGAGTCAGCTGTGGGAATCTGCGGTCCAGGCTGAGACTCGGATGGTCAGCAGTAGCTCTGTGGGGACCTGGTGCCCTGAAATGTCCTTCCATCCCACTGGTCAGGGGGCATTGGCAGGGTCTGCCCTCAGGATGTTCTCATGGATGTCCCAAGTAGCATTGTCTGTGTTGATAGTCCCAGTCCTCACAAGGGTGCAGCTGTGGGGGCCCCTGTCCCCACTAGGCTGTGGTTTCCCTGCCCATCCCAGGGTTTGGAGCTGCCCTTTGCCCTTGCTCCTAGGAATCATCTGTGTGGTGTTCAGAGGACTTTGCACTGTGCCTGGCATGTTCTGTTTCCCCTGTGCCTGTGGCTTCTCTCTCTGGCCTGGCAGCTGCTGGGCTCTATTCCAGCTAGGGTCCCCCATCTGCCTGCACTGCAGCTGTGGCTGTCTTGCTTTGCTGAGGGTCCCAGGCTCCACACCCTACTGTGGACCTTGCCCACTCCCCAGGCCCTGGACTGCCCTCAGACATCCAGGAATCCTCTGGGGCCATGAGTTGGGGTAGGGGTGTGGCCTGGCTGACCACTGTGTGATTGCAGTGGAGACCTTCGGTGACCTGGCCTTCAGCGATATCTTTCTCCACCTGCTCACCGGGAGCCTGGCTCTGCTGGCTGACGAGTTTGCCCTGGAAGATTTCTGCAGCAGCCTCTTTGAAGGCTTCTTCCTCACTGCCTCACCCAGGTGAGCCACAGGTGCTGGCTGGCCCAGCCTTCCCGACCTTACAGCATGGGGTCAGCCAGGCCAAGCTGGAAGGTCTGTCGGGGACCCCAGCTCCTGGGCAGTGTAGGGGTCCTCACTGTTGGTGGGCTGGGTCTGGAGGAGGCGGGGTCAGTACCCCAGCCCCAGCCCAGCATGGCCTTTCCCAGGAAGGAGAACGTGCACCGGCATGTGCTGCGGCTACTGCTCCACCTGCATGCCAGGGTGGCCCCATCCAAGCTGGAGGCCCTGCAGAAGGCCCTGGAGCCCACAGGCCAGGTAGGTGTCCCCCACCCCCAGTGGCACTGGTGAGTGCCCTGCTGTACTGGCCTCACAGCATGCTTGGTGCCCACTGTGATGTCTGCTTCCCCACTTTGACCCCTGCTGCCCCACTGTGACCTGCTACTATGTAATGTGGGACGGCCTGGCTCTGCCCCCAGAGTGGAGAGGCAGTGAAGGAGCTCTACTCCCAGCTTGGAGAGAAGCTGGAGCAGCTGGACCATCGGAAGCCCAGCCCTGCGCAGGCCACTGAGACGCCCACACTGGAGCTGCCCCTGCCCAGCATGCCCGCCCCAGCTGGGCTGTAGGCCTCAGGCTCTGCAGGATCTGCGGGACAGGGACCAGGCCCCAGTCAGCCAGGAAGGAGGCTCCTGGCCCAGCGAGCAGGGCCAAACAAGGGCTGGACCCTGTGGGCAAGCGCCCACTCCTCTGTTGTCCTCTGCCCACCCAGAGCTGATCCTGGCTTTGGCTACCTACCGGGGTACCTGCTTGACGACCCAGGGCCAGGCACTCTGGTGCAGGCTCTGAGAGTTTCCCAGCCCTCGAAGAGGTGGGTGGTGAGTTAGGCAGTGGGGAGAGCAGGGTTCCAGCTGACTCCACTGTGGCACAGGCCCAAGGGTGACGCTGTGCTGGCCAGAGCAGGGGCCTCTGGCTGCAGGGTCTGGAGATCCATAGGGCTTCGGCCCTATGTGCACTGTCCCCATTCCTGTGGCCCTGCGGGCACCTCTTCCGCCACGGTGCCCACCTCAGTTTCCTTATGACGGCTGCTTGCTCAGCTGCAGTTTGGCCCTGGGCAGGGGCAGTGCATGCTGGGAGGCCTCCACATATGTAAATAAAGACATTTTGGTAAATCCCTGGGTGTTGGTACTGGCATGGGGGTGGGCAGCTAGCGCTGGCCAGTATTGTTAGCACAGCCCATTTTCTGCCTCCGTGTGCTGCCTGCCTTGCATGGTGGCCCCATCCTGGGCAGTTCAGGGCTGGGATAGACCAGCTCTTTGGCCCTTGTCTGAGGCCTGGCTGAGTAGCTTCCCCCAACAGGATACAGGGCCTAGGCACAGTGCTGCAGTGTTGGAGCTGGTGGACTTCACAGCTGGGTGGCAGCTCTCAGCTGACCACTGTAGCTGCAGGAGGCAGGCCCCCACCGAGAAGGTGGTGGTGGGTTCAAGGAGCCTCAGCCTCAGTCTTCTGTGGGGATGGGGTGTGGGCATGGGCAGATGGGAGTCAGGGTGTCCTGCAATCACAGGGAGGATCTGGAGGCCCAGGGCCACATCTGCTGAAGCCTCCAGGGTGGGGCCCAGCGCCAGGGCTGGGAGATGCAGGCATCATGTGGTGAGGAGAGACAGTGAGTACATGAGCTCCCAAATCCCATCTTATACCCCTACAGCTGGATCTTGGGGTTCCCCGCTGGTGACCCTGTTCGATCCTAATCCTTTGAGAGGTCTCTGGTTAATGAGGTTTCTACCTCTTCACGCCTCGTGAAGGTGGAGCCTGGGGACGGGGCTCAGACCACAGCCCAGCCACAGGGAGCCCTCCGACAGTGCTGAGGCCGGTGTTGAGGTCCAGAGGTGACAGGGCAGGACTGGCGAGTGGGGAGGAGCTGTTGGGACCAGCAATGTAAGAAATGGACTGGGCTGTGGGAAGGACTCTAGAGTGAAGAGTGGCCCCTGGGGTGGGGCAGGGTGTCAGCGAGTCAGGGCCCTAGGCCCCCAGAGCAGATGTGCAGGGAGGAGGGCAGGCTGGTGGTGTGGACAGGGGCCCCTCTGCTGGCATTCACCTGCAGGAGCAGGAAATGACCCCTGCAGGGTGGCCAGTAGTGTACCTGACACTGGCAAGGCAGTGTGGAGGGTCACCTATGGTCCTGGGATGGACAGCTGGCCTGCTCAGGGTCCTGCCAGGGCTCCCTGCAGGTGAGAATGGCAAGAGCAACAGGTGGGGAGACCAGGGCCAGAGCAGCCGGGCGGAGCAGGTCAGGGCCAGGACTGATGCGTAGTGGGGAGATGAGAAGGGGAAGACCACTAAGCTGACGGGTAAACACCGTCACTGGTGGAGGCTGGGACACCAGGACGCATAAGTCCATTTTTGTGCAGCCGTGACCAAGGAGGGGTGACAGTTGCAGAGACCCCTGGAGGGACCGTCCTCAGGGGACTGATTCTGCAGGGGTGGCCTGAAGAGGTGAACACCTGGGGGTACTGAAGACACCTGAGAGGGAAGGGGGGTGCTGCCCTCCTCCAACTGCCATTGTCAAGGGCTCAGACCCACAGTGTGAGTCCTGGGAGTGCAGTGGCTGCAGCTGGGTAGGTGGGCAGGAAGTGAAGCCTCCAGGATGGGGCATAGTGCACTGGGGCTGAGACCCAGGTGGCAAGAACTGGACTGGGGCCCTCACACCGGGGAAGGAAAGTGCAGGGCCCAATTCCCCCTTGGCCCTACAGGGGTAGCCAGCCTGTCAGAATGCTTCATTGAGCCCCTTCCTCACCCCAGGGTGGGCTCCGGGCCATCATGGGCTTGGTAGTAGCTTCTGCTAGTATCACACCTACCCATGGATGTGGTGCCTCCTTCCTGTAGCCCCTGGCCCCCCCATCAGTAAAATGTGAAACTCTGGAGACCAGAAGGGTCCTGGAGGACCCCTCCCCCATCTCAGGGCCTACACAGCCTCCTGCAGCAGCACCCCTTGTTGGGGGGTCCAGGCAGGACAGCCTGGATGGCCAGGGAGCTGGGGACCCAGGACTGCCTGGGCCTGGTCCTGTGCATGCTGCCTCCGTGCAAGTGAGGGAGCACAGGTCCCTCCCAGGAGATGGGGAGGCTGTCCTGGGGCCTGGCAGAGATGGCGCCCTCCAAAGAAGGGGCGCTCGGCCAACAGCAAGCAGATGGACCTTTGTCCTCTACCTTGTGCCAAGTTCCTTCCACATTTGCCCAGCTGCCACAGAGACCCCTGAGCCTCGTGTGCAGGGTGGGGACCTCCACCTCGCCTGAGTTCTAGAACTTCTGTCCCAACAGCTCCTCCCCTCTCACCAGTCTTGCACCTGCCACCCCGTGACCCCGTGACCCTCAGGCACTCTGCCTGAACTCTGCAGACTAGGCTGTGGTTGGGTTGGGTTGAAGTGGGGTCCATCGGGGTGGTGGGGACAGTAAGGGGGCCTCGGCGGGGGGCAGAGAAGGGACATAGAGGAAGGTCAGGCTAAGATTAGGGCAGCCAGCCGGATGGAGAAACCTAACTTGCAATGGTCCCCGGTGTGGGAGAGGAGGTGGCAGTGGGGGGCGGTCCCTGTTGGGCAGACTGGGCAGTACGGAGCACGGGGAGCCAGGAGGGGGAGCCAGGAGGCCGCAGGGGGGGCTCTTCGACAAATCAGACTTCTGTGGGAGCCGCAAGCTGAGGAGGGGGCGACCAGCCTGAGAGGGGGCCCTGGCCGCCAGCCAGACCTCCTCGCCCCGGCGCCTCTGTCCAGCCCAAGTCCCGCCCGGCTGCACCCCTGACTCACTTCCTCTACGGGAAGCGGAAACCTCCCCGGCTCCTTTGCGGACTCTCCCAGGGGACCCGCAGGTGTCGCTGCCCTGTAGGCCCCAGACCCACCGCACCCCGGAGCCTGGCGTTTCCTGCTTCCTGAATCGTCCGCAGGGCCGCAGCTGTGCAGGGGGCACGGAGCTGGGGAGCGCGCAGCTGTAGGTAGGGCCGGGCGTGGGGGCTCCATCCGTCCTCCTGCTCTTCCTTCTGTTCCTGTGTCCCACCCCTGCCGGCATCGGGGCTCCCCATCGCCCCTCCACAGTGTTGGGGAGGTGGCTACTGGTAGGACTCCAGTTTTAGGCAAGGGGCTGAGAGGCCTGGCAGAGCCTGGGGCGCATTCATAGAACTTCGAAGTCTCCCAAACTCCGAGGGTACAGGCCCTCTCTGAGCTCCCTGGGTCTGCGATCTCTCTCTAACCCGACTCCTCTGGGACGCGCAGACCAACGCCCAGCAGCCCGGTGGGATTCTAGGCCGGGCGGGTCCGCCTGACCCCGCTTCCTCGTCCCTGGCTTGGCGACCCTGACTCCTCCTCCAGGAAGCCGGCAGACACCGATAGTTGCAGCCCCCCTCTCAGCCCCCCTCCCGCCACTTCCTCCTGCAGAGGCCTCTCCGGCGGGGCGGGCGCACCCGTGGGATTTGCATTGCGAGGCCACGGCTTCCTGGTCAGCAGACCAGGCGGGGCGGGCCGCACCCCGCAGACCCTGGGTGGGGGTGCGCCTGTGGCCGGAGTCAACGAGCTGCCCGTGTTCCTTGCAGGGCGGGCGACCTGCATGCCGAACACTGGCCTCTCGCCATGGACCCGCAGCCCGCGAACCCCGCGAACCCCGGGCCTCGCGCCCCCGGCCCCTACGTGATAGCGCCAGTGCGCGCCGCGCTCCGCCTGCGCCGCCGCGTGTTCGTCCTGCGCAAGCGCAGCCTCCTGCAGCCCGGCTTAGGGTCGAGCGAGGGGCCCGGAGCTCCCAGGCCGGGCTGCGGTCCCGGGGCACTACGCGCCGACCTGGCGCAGCCCAAGTTCTTCACCTTCGATGGCCCGGCCGAGCTGGAGCCTCGGATGCCTCGAAAGAGACGAAGGCGCAGCCGCGTGGTGCTCTACCCCGAGGCATCGCGCAGATGCCGGCCGCGTGCTGAGCGCCAGAGCCGCGCGCAGCGCTGCCTGCTGCTGCTTGTAGTTATCGTGGGCTTCCAGGTGTTGAACGCCATCGAGAATCTGGACGACAACGCGCAGCGTTATGACCTCGACGGGCTAGAGAAGGCGCTGCAGCGCGCCGTGTTCGGGCAGCCCGCCGCCGTGAGCCGCATCGTGGCGCTGCTGCGGGACTACCTGGCCACGCACGTGCACAGCCGCCCTCTGCTCCTGGCGCTGCACGGGCCCAGCGGCGTGGGCAAGAGCCATGTGGGCCGCCTGCTGGCGCGCCACTTCCGCGCTGTGCTGGAGGATGGGGCGCTCGTGCTGCAGTACCACGCACAGCACCACTGCCCCAAGCCGCACGCCGCGCAGGGCTGCCGCGAGGAGCTGGCACGCCTGGTGGCCGCTGTGGTGGTGCAGGCCGAGGCTGAGGAGAAGACCCCGCTTGTGGTGCTGGACGAGGTAGAGCTCCTGCCGCCGACGCTGCTGGACGAGCTGCATGGCCTCCTGCAGCCGCAGCGCGCACACCACTTCCACAACGCCATCTACGTCCTGTTGAGCGGCACGGGCGGGGCCGAGGTCACACGCTTCGTGCTGCAAAACGCGTCGCGCGCTCTGGCCCCGGGCCCCGACGGCACTGCAGCTGAAGAGGAGCTTCGTGCGCGCCTCCAGGAGCTGTTGGTGCGCAAGCACCCGCTGTGGAGCTCTGCCGCCGTCGTGCCCTTCTTGCTGCTGGACAAGCAGGATGTGGTCAGTTGCTTCCGGGACGAGATGGCTGGGGAGGGCTTCTTTCCTGAGCAGGCGCGTGCCGAGAGCCTGGCTGCGCAGCTCAGCTACTACCAGGTCGCCGGCCGCGAGTTTGCTGTCACCGGTTGCAAGCAGGTGGTGGCCACAGTGAACCTCTTGTAACGCAGGCTTGGACTATGGAATGGGGGTTGTGACCCAGGGCCAAGGCTGGGTCACCTGAGGAAGGAGAGGGTGGATGGGAGTGGCCCAACTCCAAGTGCCCCACTCTGCCTCCACCCCAGAGCTCTTGGAGTGTCCTTGGGGCCACAGGCAGCCAGCCACCTTCCTGTCTTTGACACCATTCAGGCTCTGGTGATGGAGTCCCACAGCCCCAGGAGGTGGGCAGGCTGCTCCTCTAATAGAAGTGATCCTACAGGGCCAGCAGCCCCCAGGGTCGAACAGCCAGTTCCTAGGGTCACAGAGCCAGCATGGGGGGGCTTGCTGCAGCCTCCCCAGGAGCTCCCCGGTGGACAGTGGAGAGGATAGGTGTCTCCAACCCCACAAGTGTGGCTGGGGGACTCTCCTAGTGCTCTGGGACAGGGAGTGGGCCTCAGTGGGGGGCCCCAACTTCCTGGGGGCTGAACTAGGGATGTCTTGGATCCAGCTGATGCCACCCTGGCTCCTGTACCAAGAGAGTGGTCAGGCCCTGTCTGTGGCATTTCCAGGAGTGCACAGCACATATGCCAGGCCATGGGAGAGGTGGAGGCCTGGGCCAGGGTGCAGTGACTGCCACAGCTGCTCATCTGTCTCCAGTGCCGTGGCCTTTGATGCCAAAGCTGCCTGTCTCCCCCAGGCAGTCCTCAGGGCCTTCACAGGGTGCTACGGGGAAGCCCTCCTGGCTCCTCCCACAGCACAGGCCTTAAGAGGAAGAGGCTGCTCAGTGCTAGGAGCTTGGCAGTTGACTCAACTTGGGGTGCAGTGCTGGCTTCACCCTAGCCCTTCAGAAGAGTGCCGCAGTTGGGATGACATTGATTCGGATGAAAACCTGAGTGGGGCAAAGGATGGGAGGGCTGGGGGGTGCTATCTGAGATTGAGGCCTGGGATCTGTATGTCTCTGGTTTGAGCTCCCCTTCCTGGAACTACCAGAGCCAGTGTCCCTTGAGGGCTTGTCCTGCTCATTTGTGGGGATTCAGGTCCAAGTCTTGGGGCAGACTGAGCAGTTCTGCCAGAGCCAAGCACAGCCCCCTGGCCTGGGGAGGGGGGCCTCCTCCCCTGGGGCCGGGCCCCCTCTTCCCACCCTAGTGGAGGGCATTGGCTCTGCACCACCTCAGCTCTGTGTTGATGCTCCAGAGTGTGATGTTGGGGTCCTCACTGCTCCCCAGGAGGGTCCCCCAGGACTGCCCTGCCCAGCACAGCACTGACCTCGAGGTGTCACCTCCCCAGGCAGGTGGGGTGCATGTTCTCCACCCAGCCAGCAGCACCCACAGGTGTCTGCTGAGACCTATGTGGGGTTTTATTTATTTCTAAACTATTCTATCAAAGTAGATTTCTGTGCTTAATAGGAATGTGCACTTGGCACAGTGAGCTGATTGTAGCACACGTTAATAAATCATGTGGCTAAAACCCAGCAAGCTGCTTGTTTTTGTTTGTTTGTTTGTTTGTTTGTTTGCTTGTTTTGGTCTGTTTGACCTATTAATAACTGAGAAAGACATGCTGAACTATTCCCACCTACTGGTAGATTTACCAGGTTCTCTAAATCTTCATGTGAATACAACATACTAATGTAACTTTTAATTTTTTAAGTTTTAAGAAACACCTGGAGATGGAAATGGTGCAGACTTAGCAAGCTGATGGTGGGGGAGGACCAAGGGCACTCGTAGCTCAGGAATATCAGTCAGATTCCCACTGCTGGCACAAAATGCCCAGCACCCATGACTTTGAGGACAGGAGGTTCATTTATGGCTCACAATTCTGGTGGCTTCAGTCCCTGGTAGGTTGTCCCAAGGCAACAGCATGGTAGAATGGCCTAGTAGAGCAAAGCTGCTCACCTCATGCCAGTCAGGAAGCAGACAGAGCACAGGGAAGATCCAGAAAGGAAGAGGCAGGGCTCAGATGGAGTTCTTGGCATCTCATCCCATGGCTTAGCCAGACACCCCCAGTAGTGTGCTATACTACCTAGTTATTTCTCAAGCCATGTTGATTGCTGACACTAAATCCTCCAGCAACTAAGAAAGAATTTTCCTTTTGTCCTAAACAGATGCTGTGGGTAAACTCCTGGGGCTGGCTGTGGGAGGTGCTAGTCAATCAGATCATCCACGTATGACAGTGGTCAGCTGTTTGCAGCATGCTGAGCCTTCTCCACATGGTCCCCGTGTCATCTGTAGTTATCCTTGTCTCTCTTGAGAGCAACATTTTTTTTTTGTACCTGGAATCAAACTCATGACCTTGTGCTTGTCAAGCAGATGCTTATGTTGATGAGTTATATGCCCAGCCTGAGAGCAGCTTTTTCTTAAAGTCTATTTTGTCTCAGGGTAATGAAATCAGTGAGCATCTGGGATTTACTCTTCTTGCTTGTAAAGAGCAAGTAGTTGGATTTTCAATAAGTCAAATTTGACAATCCTAGTCTCTGAGCTGCCAACTTAGTCCATGTACATTTATTGTAACTATTGCTAAATTTATGTGACTTGACTCTGTACCTTTCAGTTTTTATGCTTTATGCTTTCTTCCCCAAAGTCCTGGCTGTACCTGAGGGTTCACACTGAGTCACATCCCCAGCCCTTTTTAGTTTTTATTTTGAGACAGGGCCTTGTTAGGTTGACCAGGCTGGTTCACACTTGAAATCCCTGAAATTTTTGTTGAATGGGTTTAGGTATGAAACAGCTCCCTCTCTTTTAGACATCCTGTAGCTTTGGTCCTGTTAGATCCTGTATGTGGGTTTGTGGGTACAGTCTAGTCTCCCCACACCAACCCAACACTGTTGACTCCACAGCTCAGTGTCCAGGAGTCCTGAGACTAGGCAGGGACCCACTATGGCACTTCATGAAGTGTCTCCCACAGGGCACCAGACAGGGCGCCTAACCCTGCGTTGAATTCTTGGCTGAGCCTGCAGTGAGCAGTAGGCCCGAGCACTGCCTGGATCGCCGTGCTGGCCCACTGAGCAGTTCACGGCTGCAGCGCTGTTGGGGGTGAAGTCCTGTGGGAGGACCCTGGTCCCCTGGTGTCTTTCCTGGGCTGCCCTGCTACTCTGTCTGCAGCTCCCCTCTGCCAGCCTCTCCACCTTGACATCTGTTCTCCGCAGTCTCTCTAAGCCTCTCGGTGGAGCCAGCCTGTCTTGGCCTGAAACCAGAAGCCAGGAGCCCATTCAATCCTCCCTCCTCCCTTTTCCTCAGGGCTTTGGTCACAGGGACAAAAAGCCGACCAGTATGGTGCCTGAAAAATCTCTGGGAGGTCTGCAGGCCTTTTCTCTGAGGACTCCTGTGCTGCCAGATTCTTCAGCAAAACCTGTCAGGTGGGGTTAGCACCTCCATAGTTAACTGGGGCCGGGATGTCTTGGTGTCTCAGCTGTTTCAGGTCTCACTCACTGTTGTCTGCCATGTCCTGTCGTGTTCCACAGAGGTCTTGCCTTTTTGTCTGCCTCCTGGGGGTGAGTCCAGTGAAGTGAGTGCAGGTGTGGACTTGGTTTCCCCTCAGAGCGCAGCTATGGCCAGTGTCCAGGTCCCACCCCAGCTCCTCCTTGTCCCCAGCTCCTGCCTCGCTGCTGAGGTCATCAATACCCAGTGTCCTCCAGCGCTCGCTGCCCAAGCACTCGGCCCAGCTCAAGTCTCACATTTAGCTTTCTGGTTCTTTCAGAGAAGCAACTTTATGGAGGCAACGCTGTGGGCCGTGAAGTGCTAAGAGTGGGCAGTTGGATGATGTTTAGCAGATCCTCGAAGTGCGGCTGCAGCTGCCTGTCTCCTAAGAGCTCCATCTGCACAGTCTTGCGGTATCCCAGCCCCACCCCTGCTCAAACGGGCACACCTGCTTCCTATTGCTTCTGGTTTGTCTTCTTTTGTTGGTTGGTCTTTTTGGGGACAGGGTCTTGCTATATAGTTTAGGCTGATCTTGAACTCCCTCAACTGCCCTTGAATTTAAGGCCCTCCTCCTGCGTCAACCTCCCTAGGTGCCAGCATTACAGGTGTGCACCACCACGCCTGGCTACGGATTTTAATCCCACTGCAAAGTGCTTCTCAGTGGTGTCCAGGTTGGGTTGGAATAGGTCATGGGGCTGCATCCTGGCCAGGCGACACCACTGCCGTCCTCACAATCCCTCTGTCCTCTTGGCCTCTCTGTCCCAGCATGTGGGTCAGCACCACACTCTTGACCGCTGAGTTTCCAAGTCTTGAAGTCAAGTAAGTAACGTTATTGACCGTTTCACTGGCTCTGGCCCTCATCTTTCTGCGTGAATGTTCAGATCAGGCTGACAGTTTTGGGGACAAAACAAAGTGTCCAGGTGTTTGTGGAAGCTGGCTCCAGAGGTGGAGCTGGGGGTGCAGAGTTGCTGTATTAACAATGTGGAGGTCTTTGATCCATGTCTATGGAGTCCTTCTTCAGCTGTGTGTGAACAGCGCTACCTCAGTTGTCAAACGGCTCCAAGCTGGAACCTCCCAATAGTGGGACAGCAAAGTGCAGGAAAATCCTCTGTGTTGAACGCTGAATCTGACCTGAGAAAGCTGGGCCAGCAGGGGTCCTGTGCTGTCTCACCGAGGACACAGGGTTAGTGACTCAGGCAATGGTGCTATGAGGAAAACAGAGCTGCAGTAGAGTTAAGGAAAGAAACCATCACAAAATGTGTGAAAGTCCCAGAAATATGCATTTATAAGTGAATGTGTGGGCCTCAGAACCAATTATATGGTTTTCCATTATTTCTTATGGGAAAAATATGTTCAGTTCTCAAACTTTTCAGTGTTTTTTTTTTCTGTTTTGTTTTTGTTTTTTGTCTTTTTGAGCAGGATCTCGATATGCAGCTCAGGCTGGCCTCGAACTTGAGCAATCCTCCTGCCTCAAGTTTTTGAGTGCTGGGATCACAGGTGTGCACCACCACACCTAGCCACTTTGCAGTGTTTGAGCAGAAATTTGGAATGAACTGAGCTCAAGGACCCGGCAATTGCTGTACTTATCTTCCTAGGAGCTGAAAGGTGAACTAGCGAAAGTAATCAGCTTATAAGTAACAGCAGGTAGTCTGATTACACAGCAGCTTGGACCTCAAAAGCCTGGGAGAGGTTTCCTGAGCATCAGGGCTGAGATTCGAGGCTGTTCCTTGGCCGATATTTTCTCTTGAACGAGCAGCCCCTGCCCGCGGAGGCTCGGTTTCTGGTGCCGGCCTCGCGCTAACTCTGCTTGGGCCACATCTGGGCTGCAGCCCCGCCCAGACCTGTGAGCGTTGGGGCAATGGCAGCAAAGGGACAGCAGGTGGGGATCCGCGGCTGCCCCACGTGCTCTTCTCTTACTTCCCCAGCTCTGCTGTTTCCCAGCGATGTTTTGTGTTTTTCAGTGTACATGTTCTGCATTTCTTTTTTTTCAGTGTGTTCCTGAATATTGATGACGTTGCACATGGAATTGGTTTCTTAATTTCATTATTCACTACTGACCCAGGGAAATAAAATTTGTGTAATTTCTTTATTGCAATTTTTGAGAGAAGGTCTTGTATAGTTCAGGCTGGCCTCAAACTCGAGAGTCTCTTGCCTCAGCTAGGATTACAGGCCTGCGCCCACGCCTGGCAGAATCTATATAATTTCTCTTATGTTTTGCAAGCTTGTTGAACTCATTTATTATTGCTACTCATTCCTTTTTCTTTTTCTTTTCTTTTTCCCCCAGTGGTGGGGACTGAACCCAGGGTCTTCATCCCCTAAGCTACATCCCAAGTCATTTTTATTTTTTTACTTTTAGACAGGGTGTTAAGTTGCTGAGTTGCACAAGGTGGACTCAAACTTGTAATCCTCCTGCCTCAGCCTCCCCTGTAGCTGGGATTACAGGTTCGTGACACCATACATGTCCAACTTGCTAGTATTGTGTTAAGAACTTTTCCATCTACATTTATGAATGAAATCTGAAGTTTTGTTTGGCTTGTGATGTCTTTGGCATCAGGGTAGATAGTTGTACTAGTGTTCTATTAATGCCATAACAAACAACCAGAAACTTACTGGTGAAACGACCTCATTTGCTACCTTACCTTAGAGTTCTGGAGGTTGGAAAACCAGGCTGGCTCAACCCAGGCACAGTGGCAGTGTGGGGAAGCCTGCTCCCCCCATGTCCACGGCTGGTGATGCCTCTTCTTTCTGCCCTCCCCCCACCCCCCATCACAGGAGGAAAGCAGACTTGGGACTGTGTGGCCAGACTTGGCTGTCTCCCACTCTGGTCCTCACTGTCAGTCACATCTGCAATGCCCTGAGTTGATTTTGGTCATTTGTGTCCTTCCTGGAGTATCTGGGAATTTGTCCCTTGCTTCTGAGACATAGGACAAGGACCTGAGTCTTCCCTGGAGGAACTTTTTGTCCTTCTTCCTCAAACAGCTGTGCTGCCCCAGTAGTCGTGGTCGGCACAGCCATGGCAGATCCCACAATGCTCCAGGAAGCTTTTTTTGGGCTGTGACCAGCTTTGGTCACAGGTCCATCCTGGGTGACCTGTCCCCACTCTGCCCTGTGCCAGGCAGAAAGCCTGTGGTCAACAGCGTGGGCAGCATGGCCTCCTTGTCCCTTCCTCATCTGCTTGCAGAATCGGCCTGTGCACTGAGACCAAACCCAGCCTCTTCCAGATGGGCTACTCTGCTGGGCTGTGATTCTGTGCCCCCAGAGCAGGTGGCACTGTAACCCTAAGGCCTCCTGGTGCTGAAGAGGACCAGGCACCTGGGCTGGCAACAGAGCCAGGCTCAGCAGAGCCACTGCTCTGGCTGCTGGCAGCATCCTGAGGGCTCTGGTGGTGCTGCCAACACTTAGGGTGCTGGCCCGACGTTCTGGTGACCTCAGCTACCAGCTGACACACGTGAGTGTCTAGTTTGATTCCTACCGTTTTAATAGTAACCCTATAGGAAAACCCCATTTCTCTGTGTGTTTCTGACTCATCGGATCAGGTGTGCCCGGTGCGGTGCCGGCGAGCCTTTAGGCCTTGCAGTGACAATAAACAGCCCACTGCAACATGCGTGCCATGGTGTCACCCCACTGCACTAGGTCATCAGAGTGCTGACTTGATGGTCTCTGTGGAATTTTAGGGCTTCCTAAGATGACAGACAAACAAGTTCGCTTTTCTATTTCTGAAGATAAGACTTCTGGAGGTTTGATGGGAACTACACTGGGTCTTGTGTTAGCTTTCAGTCACTGTGAAAACATACATTAGGAAACATTTTGTGATTTTTTTTTTCTTCCTGAGACAGGGTCTCACTATGTACTGCAGGCTGGCCTTGAACTCACTATATAGCCCAAACTGGCCTTGAACTCATGGCAATCCTCCTGCCTCAGCCTCCCGAGTGCTGGGATCACAGGTGTGCACCACCACACCTGGCAGAAGAAAACATTTTAAAGGGGGAAAGATTTATACTGGCTCAAGGTTCCAGAGGGTTCAGGCCGTTGTCAGCTGACTCCATTGCTTTTGGGCTGTGGTGAGGGTGAAGCACCCATCGTGAGGGAAGGGGTCAGGGACAAGGCAGAGCCCAAGCTCACACTCTGGGGCTCTCCCTTTGGCTGGGCTCCCCCTTCTGACCCCCGGGGATACTGCCAGCCCCAGATGAGGACAGAGCCCCCCAGAACACAGGAACCCTTTGGGGGTGTTTCAGACTCTGTGGGTTGCTTTGTAGCACAGTGGTGGCTGAACGTGTTGTTTTTGAAGACAGGGTTTTTCCCCACTTTTTAAGATTCTTTTGGCGATGTTTGTAGTTTTTTGTGTATGAGTTCAGGGGCAGTTTTGGTGGATGTGGAACTCCTTTTTCTTCCTTTTCCATGGTGATGGGGCTGAATCCAGGGTCATGCCCAAGCCCCCGAAGTTCCTGGTTGACAGTTTTTCCCTTAGGGTACTTTAAAACTGTCAGCTCACTGCTCCTGTTTCCTGCTCCTGACCCGATGTCCCCTGCTGACCCCATTGTGGATCCCTGTGCTTAAGACATTTTTATCTTGTTGCTTTCAGTTCTCTTTGTATTTGACTTTCACTAATTTGTGACTTGTCCAGGTGTCTGGGTGTGGATTGCTCTGAGCTTCTTTGATGTACATATTTGAGACTTGCAGAAAATTTTGTTTTTGTTTTCGTTTTGAGACAGAGGCTATATAGTCTAGGCTGACCTCAAATTAGCGGCCACCTTCCTGTCTCAACCTCCTGAGTGCTGGGATTACAGGCACGTGCCACCATGCTTGGGAAAATTTGAGAATTCCTTCAAATGCTTTTGGCCTCTTTTCTGTGCTGTGGAGATTCTCACTGTGCACATTGGCTGTGCCTGACGATGTCCCACAGATAGTCAAGGCCCTGCTGATTTTTTACTTATTCTTTTTTCTTTCCTTTTTTCAGACTGGAGGTTTCTCTTGTTCTCTCTTCAGGTCTGCTGCTTCTTTCTTCCTGTCTGCTGTGGAGCCTGGTGGGTTTTCACTTCTGTCTTTATGCCCTTTAACTCCGGGCTTCCTGCCTAGTGTTGTTGGTCCTCCTCCTTGTCCTCTCTCCCTCTGTATCTCTCTCCTCTTTTGTGGTGCTGAACCCAGGGCCTTGCACACATTGGCCAGTTTAACACGGAACTATAGCCACAGCTCCCACCTCCTTTTTCCTTTTTGAGTCAGGGTCTCACTAAATTGCCTAGGTTGGCCTCAAATTTGCGATCCTCCTGTCTCAGCCTCTCAAGTGCTGGGATAACCTAGTGCATCATTGTGCAGGCACGAGGTTCTTGCAGATGCTATCACAGGTCCTGCAGAGCCAGGTCAAGGCCTGAGGGTGTCGGATGAGTTGTGAGGGCCACACAGCTGCTGCAGTCCATGTGGACAGCCAGACAAGGCACCCGGGAGGGGTCAGCGCAGCTCGGGATGGAGGATGAAGCAGGGAGAGCCTTAACCAACTCAAGAGCTCTCTGGATTGGGCCGTCACCCAGAGCTGACCCATGTGGCAAGCAGAAGGGAGGGTCCTGCCACTGCAGCAGCAGCCCGAGAGCAAGCCGGTCCCTCTGCCTGCTGTCTTGGCGATGACCCTGAGGCCTGGCATTTTCAGTGGGAGTGGAAGGTCTGGACCCAGCCCCACACAGATGCTTTCCCACCACGGAGTTCGGGTTGTTCCAATGTTGAGTACTGCAGATGCTGCTGCTCGGGACTTATGTGATGCTTTTTTTGTGGTTGTGTCACTGAATTTTTCTTGGGGACACATGTAGGCTTGGAGTTGCCATGGAAACTCTATTTTTAGCATTTTAAGGAACTGCCAAATTGTTCTGCAAAGTATTTCTGATTTCTTTTCTATAATTTTTATTTCTTCACTGATATTCTCCTACAGTTCATTTCCCTCCCCTTTGATTCTTTACACAGCTTCCTCTAGGCCTTTGCAAATATTTTAGTAACTGTGTTGAAGTCTTTTCCCTCTCAAACAGCTTTTATCGCTGTCCCCACTGCCTCCTGGGTGTGCGTGATGGTCTCTCGCCTGCAGCTCTGGTTGCTGGAGTGGGTTGCTGGACCCCTGCATCCACACCAGCAGCGCTGGACCTCCCTGTCACCCTCAGGTGCAGCTTCTGTGGTGGAGCCAGGACGTGGGTGATGGTACAGCCGCATGCAGACACCAGCTCCCAGGTGCCTCCTGGCTCAGTGCTGCCCTTCCTTTCCACTCACCCTCCCTGGTGCCCACTCGATGACAGCGGGGTCACCCTCAGCAGGGTGCTTTCCCCACCTGCAGTGTCCCTGCCTGTCGCCGTGCGCACTGCGTGAGGATCTGGAATGCAGCTGCACCTCTGGCGAGGTGTGGGGGTTCAGTAATGGCCTGGTCAGGGTGGGAGGAGCTGGCTGGGGGCTCAGAGAGCCTTGTGGAGTGACAAAGTATCTTCCATTCTGGCTGTGGTGCCAGTTACCTGGACACAAGCATCTGTCAGAACTCACCACACTCTTGATGGCTGTTTTACTGCTTGCAAATGAAACCACCACAAACCTGATTTCTAGGAATAGGAATGATCTACCTAACGATTTATCCCTGCCTCAATCAAAATGAGAAAAGACATGTATGCAGGTCCTTCGAGGAAAGCTGGCTGGCAGAACTTTCTCCAAAACTTGGCCTCAGGAACCCAGGCCTTTGCGGATTCCTCTCTGCCAACATAAGAGACACACTGGCTGTGGTGGCTCACACCTGTAACCCCAGTGCTCTGGGAGTCTGAGGCAGGAGGATTGCAAGTTTCAGTTCAGCCTTGGCAAGATTTAATCAAAGATTTAATCAAAATTAAAATGAACAAAGGATTGGGGATTAGCTCAGTTTGAAGGCCCTGGGTTCAATTCCCAGTCCCTTATGCTTAAGTGGCAGATGGGAGCACCTTAGGGTGCACTTGGGCCTCAGTGCTCACCCTCATCAGGGCGCCCTGGGCATACTGCCCTGCATCTGGACACACAACTCCCTAACTGGGGCTGTGTGGCTCTCAGCACGGCAGGCTTGCTGCAGTCCACACTTAAAACTGCTGCTGCTTCCTGTTCAAGCACGTTGCTGAAGCCTGAATTTCTGAAAATTCCTTCAATACAAATATACACACCTAGAGTATGGAGCATGTCCTTCTGGGGAAGAAGACCCAGCAGGGCACAGACAGGGGCCTAGTTTTGCATGCCCTGGGAGTTTGGGCAATCAGCACTCCACGAGGACGAGGCTGGGATGCTGCAGTCAGCAGTGAGACTGATCGTGTAACCAAAGGGATGTAGGCAGCGATGTAAGAACAACTTTCAGGAAATGTCCTGTCTGTGTGTGCGCATGTGCACCTGTACCTGTGTGGGGACACACGGCCATGGTGATTTGCTCCGGGGTCTTCGCACTGAGTTACATTCCCAGCCCTATTTTTTTTTAAAGGTTGACAAAGTGTCTCCCTAAGTCACTAAGTTGTCCAGGCTGAGCTCAAACTTGTAATCCCATCTCACCCTCTTACAGGGCTGGGATTACTGGTGCGTGTCACCATGCTGGGCTGCAGGAAGTGTCACTGAAGGTGAGGGAGGTCCAGGTGGCTGGCTAATCACCCATGAATCCAAGAAGTAGGACTCTAATGTCAGCCATGGGCCTGGTCCACCTGTCCCAACCTCTTTAGAAGTGAGGGAAATACTTTTGGGGTGGCGACGGCACTTTTTCTAATGTCATCTTTTCTCCTTGGAAAGTTTATGGGATGTTTTTGCTCAGCCCCCTGGGAATTTTTCATCTGCAGGCACCAGATGGCACTGAGTGCTGTGAGAGCCCCTCGCACTCCAGAGAGGTTGGGGTGTCCCCTGTCCCTGGGCAGGCTACTCTGAAGAGGGCTCTCTACCTGCACACCTCCATGCCCACCTCGCCTGGACAGAATGGGGGGAAGTGTCAGAGAGGCTGCAGTCTAGGACCACCCGCACTGGATGGGATCTGGGCTCCATGGCAGGGGCATCCAACAGCACCCATCACCCACGCCCAAGTCCCCGGGGCCTGCGGTGTGATGTGCAGTGACCAATGTCTCAGGCCCTGGAATGGCCTCCTTCCCCTGGGCACTGCAGTTGGCCACGCATGGCTGTGAAGGGCCACACTCCAAGTCTGGGTGTCTCTGGGACTGCAGGGGTCTGGAGCCAATTGCCAGGTCCACACGGCTGCCCCTGCCTCTGGTGCCCTTGGCCAACTGCCACCTTCAGGTCCACGCATCCAACTTTGTCCAAAGCAAGCAGTGCTCTGGCTTTAGCCTGAGGGACACCTGTCAGGCCACAACCGCGGCCCATCCTGCTCCAGTCCTCTAGCTGGGCCTCTGGCGCCCTGCCTGGCTTCTCCCTCGGGGCCTCTTCACCGCCCATCCAAGCAGCAGAGCCGGCTCCCACACGTCCTGGTGCCTGTCGTGATGGACCTGCCCGCTGTGCCAAGCCCGTCCAGTCGCCACCCTGGGTCTCCCCTTTTCCGCGGGCGCTCGGCCAGGCCCAGGCTCACAGAGTAAACCAGCTCCCCGCAAGGCGGGTGGAGCGGGAGCCGGCGCAGTGCGGGCCGCGGCCACACAGCGGCAGCACCTCTGCTCCCGCCCGACGGACCTGCCTGCCTGGGCCGCCTGCGCCCGCCCCGCGCGCCGGTACCGGGAGGGCACCGCTCAATCCGTGTGGGACGGGCTCATTTTGGGACCTGGGAGCCAGGCCCGTCGCCCCTCCCGGGCCTGACGGTAGCCCCCATCCCACCAGTCAGGCGTCAGGGCGTGGGTCGTGGTCCCCGCAGGCCCGGGGTAGGGGTGGCCGGCCTCGCGCCCTCCGGCTCTGGAGAGCGGGTACGGGATACTCCCAGCCGCAGCGCCAGCGCTGCGCAGCAGCCCGAGCCCCGCCCCTGCCAGGTGGGACCCATCGCTAGCCCCGCCCCGCCCAGCCCCGCCCCCACCCTCAGCCCGACCCCAGTCTGACCACAGCTCCGGCTCCCAGCAAAGCCCCCGCCCTCCGGCCCAGGCCCGCCCCGCCCCCCTCATTAGCATAGCAGCTGCTCGCCGAGCGCGGCGCTGCAGAGGGCAGAGGCCTCGGGATGAATGGGGCCGCGGCTCCAGAGGGGGCGCGGGGAGAAACACCAACAGACGACGAACAGCTAGCCGAGGAATGCTTGCCGGAGCTGGGGCGGGGGTGCGGGCGCCTCCAGCCCCCAGCCCAAGGGTCTCATCGAGGCTTCCGAGGGCCTCGACAGCCCACCGACGCCCCTCCTGCTCCCGGCTTTGTTCCTAGCTGCCTGCCCATACCCTGCGTCCCCTTTCCCGGCCTTCAAGCCCCCGCAGGCTCTAGCGCCCCGCTCTGTCCTCTCCTGCTGGCTACAAGGGCTCGGGAGCACTGTGCAGTCGGTACCTTCCCCGGCCAGATTTGCTCCCTGCATCTCGCTGCTTCCCCTGCACTTCCTGTTTAGGTGTCTAGGGCCGAGCGCCCCTGGAATAGAACAGCTGGGCGGTTTGCTGTCTTCCAAACCCTCCCTTGGGGCTCCTGGGTGCCGCAGGCCTGCCCCCTCAGTGGCTTTACAGCCCCACCTGACCTGCAGACCCGGGAGGCCAGGTCAGAGGAGGAAATGGGTCCCCTTTGTCGCCCACCCTCTTTTGGAGACAGGGTCTCACTGTGTAAATGAGGTTACCTTGAACTCTATAAGTCTTCCAGGCAATTCTCTTGCCTCAGCTTCTGTCTGAATGTTGGGATTAAAACGAGGCACTACTACTCCTGGCCTCTTGGGCCCCCATCTCCCTCACCAGCAGTGAGGATGGCCCAGGGAGTCCATTGGCCACTGGCCACCAGCACACCACACAGTGACTGGCCAGCACGTATGGGCAGATGGCTGCATGCAGAGGCCCTGGAGGGGGAGCGCAGCTTTGCCCTGGTCATATCCAGAGCCAGCGACTTCTTCCTCTGCCCACCAGCCAAGTGGCCTGGCTAGCCCCTCTCCATCCAGGTCTCTTGCAAGATGAGTTTGAGGGCTGCCCTCACCATCCTGTTTGGGTCTCTTGACACCTGGGCTCTGCCAGGGGTCTGCCTGCAGTGCTGTCTAAGGGTGACAGAAGTGTGGGAGTCTGCTAGGACTCTGCTCAATGGAGTAGCCTGCTCAGCTGTGGCAGGGAGCTGTCCTTAGGGGAGGACAGCAGGTCCCACCTGGTGCCCGTGCTGGGGAGCTGAATCATCTTCCCAGGGTCTTTCTCTCATTCCTGTGCATGGTGGCACCCAGGCCTGACCTCACCCTCCAGGTGCCCCAGCTAGCCCAGGGCAGGCATCCCAAGGCCACATGCTCTCATTACGTAGCCTACCACTTGTGTGGGAGCCTGTGGACAGTACAGCTCTAGGTTCTAGGCCAACACTGAGCACCAAAGCCCTGTGTAGCCCAATGTAAGCTCCTCCAGGGTAGGAACAGGACCTGGACAGGACAGAACAGGGAGGCTGATGGCAGGCTCCACAGGGGTCCTGGGGCATCAGCAGGAAAAGCTTCCCAGCCTACATGTGGCCCACTCTCTAGGGCTCCTGCTTTGCAGCTGGCTGCTGCTGTGGTGGCCCCCCAACCTGTCAGCAGCTCCCCTGACCTCCCATCAGCCCCACACTCCAGCCTGTGCTCTTGGGTACCAGCTCTGTACACTGTGGATGCTGGGCCCAGGCTTGTCCCTGGGCGTTCACTGAATCTACCCTTTGGGAATGACTGCCCAGGCCTGTGACTCGCAACAAGCAGGGATTTTCTGCTTGTCAGGAGCAAGCAACTTCTGGGCCCCCAAACCTGGAGCCCTCTGGGGCCTAGGTGAACAGCAGAGGGGCCTGGTCACCCAGGACTGGGTTCTGAGGCTGGACAGATGCAGAGAGCAAGAACCCAAAGCAAAGGTGACAATAGCTGCAGGGTCAGTGTGGCCCCTGGGCCTCCTAAATTCTTTGGGGTCATCCCGGATGTGGCTGCTGAAGCTCTGCCTGTGGGTGCCCTAGAGGCAGGGAGAGGTCTGATCCTCCCCAGAAAAGGACGCCTGTGACTTGTGCCAAGACCAAAAAGACCCCAGAATTTTTTAATATAAAAAGTTCAAATGAAAAATTTATTTTTAAATTTTTCATGCCGAGCTACAAGTCTATCGTACACTCAGGAATGTGCTGCAGACTTTATCCAGTTGGAAGTGATCAAACCGGGACTCATACAGAGCTTCGCCCTAAGCCTGGAAGTCTTAACATTAATTAACATAATTAAAAAGGCATTTGCATGTAGAAAAAATACAGACCTCCCTTTGGAGTGATCTGTGCTTGTTTCAGTGTCTGCCTGCTCCGCAGCATTAGCGACATATTCTTCTCACGCGGTTTCATAAAAGCGAGGAGAGGCCAAGCATGCCCGGCCAGCACGAAGCTCCTCCACCCACCTGTGTCCTCCAGCGCGCCCCATTTCTGCACGCAGGGTCAGCAGCACTTCTGTGAAGGGGAAACCTCATTTAAATTTGAATAATTCAGCCTCCCTTTTATTTCCCAGGATCAAAACAACAAGGGGTGTGAGGTTGCATAGAGAACTGGAACCGCGGAAACCAGGAAGGGCTCCTCGGCCCGGCCCAACTCCGCGGGCAGCCCCTCCCCCACGGCGGGCTCCTCGGGCCCGGATCCCCGAGCCAGGGAGGCCGAGGCAGGGCGCGCGACCCTCCTGCTCACTAGCAATCGCACGCGAGATTCACAGTCACATAGGCATTTTATAAAAATATAAATATGGGTACACTGTTGCCTTCACAACGCTGGATACAACGCCCTTTAAAATTGGGTTCATAACCAAAAGTCAAAAATACAACTAAAACTTGGCTTTAAAATAGGTTAATATTTTATACTGTCATAAATGTTATGACATTTAATCGTGGCAAATCCATTTACTTTTCTTTTTAAAAAGTGTGCAACCGACTGTTAACTACACTAGCGCAAACTCGAGGGGAGCGGTTCCCCTGGCCCCCGCCAGCCCCGCGCCGTGGCTCCCAGGGCCTCGTGCGAACTCCGCAAACCCGGCCGGATGGGGGCGGGGGTGGCGGCGTCCCACGGCGGGCGGGGCTCCCCAAAGGCGCAGAGAAGGGAGGAGTGGGGCGGCGGGGAAGGGGCGGGGCGGGAAAACCGTGGGGCTAGGCGGTATTTTCAGTGCAACCAAGAAATGGTAGACTCAAGTTTTTAAGTTTTAAGACTAGAAAAAAATCCATCTTCCCCCCATAAAACCGTATTGACCACGCACAATATTTTCCAAACAACAACAAAAAAATCAGGCGCACAAACTTCACCCACAAGTATACACACACGTGATAAATACAGGGGCCGCGGGAGTCTTCGTCATCGCGCGCCGAGTCTGCCGCGCGCCTTCACCTCCGAAGGAAAGCGCTGGGCGCAGGATCCGGTGTCCGGGGTTCCGAGCTCGCTGGCTGCGGGACTCAGGTTTCAAAGGCGCCGGGCACGCCCCGCCCCCACCCGCGAGGCATGGCGCAGCGCCGGCCGCGGGGAGGCGCTGGCCGCCGAGGGGGCGCGTGCCGAGTCGGGCAGTGCTCTCCGTGGCCGCGGGCGCCAAGGGCCGGCGAGCCCGGCGCACACAGAGGTAGTTGGCGGGAAGGAACAGCAGAGATGACACGGACGCGGGCCAGGGCGGGTCAGGTACAGGTCCGGCAGGCATCATCGGCCGCTGGCCGCGTACTTGGCCTTGGTGATGAGATAGAGCACGATGTCCTGGTGGCCACCGAACGCGGCGATGTGCAGCGCGCTCCAGCCGTCGCGGTTGGCCAGGCGGATGTCGGCGCCGAATTTGACCAGCAGCTTCACCAGCTCCAGGTTGCCGTCAATGACCGACTGGTGCAGTGCCGTCTGGCCCTCGGGCCCGAACGAGTTCACGTTGAACTCGCAGTTGGTCATGTTTTGCAGCAGCGACTGCAGCTCCCGCGTGTTGCCCCTGCGCACGGCCTCCTGGAAGATGCGCTGCGTCTGCGGCGCCGAGCAGGTGGACAGCTCGGCCTGGCTCATGCTGCCGCCGGGCGCGGGCCGACGGCCGGGCCGGGGCTCAGCGCGGCGGCGGCGGCTTCGGCGCGGGCCCCCGGCTGTCTAGGCGCATGGAGGGCGCGGCGCCCGCGGGTCCCGCACGCCGCCCCTGCGCGCTCCGGGCCGGGAGCCCCCGCCGCATCCAGCCGCGCCTGGGAGGGCGGGCGACGGGGGTGAACACTGCGTTTGCGGCACTGGGAGACGCGCGTGGTCTCAGTCTCAGTCCCTTTCCAGGTTCCCGCTGCGCTCTGTTGGGCTCAGCAAGCCACCCACGCAGCTTCCGCGCGGCCCCCCCCCCCCACGCCGCGGCTCTGGCTTGCCCGCTGCGCTGGGCGCTTTTTAGTGTCCTTATATTTGCATAACAATGGACGGCCGTGACGCGCGCGCCGGCGGGCCCACGATTGGGCCGCGCCCACGCCTGGGGGCGTGGAGTGGGCGGGGCCAGAGGCGTGTCCCGGTAACCGCGAGCCCCACGGCAGGGGGCGCTGGTCGCGGGCTCCGGTTGGCCAGGCCAAGTGGCCCCTGGGGCCCAGCTCTGCCGCCGCCACCTGTGTGCGAGCACTGGCCCCCGCCTCACTCCTTTGCACCAAGCCAGCCAGACCCACGCCGCTCCGAGGCTCCGCATTTGGCCCGGAGCGATTGGATCACATGATCCTGGGGATCCTTGTCCTTCCTGCGCAGGGCGACTTCGCGGGGACCTCGCCAGCCTGTGTCCCCCCTGCGTTGGCTCCTGCAGGGGTGCCCTCTTCCTACGGGGCGAGCAGTCTCCCATCTTCCTCTTAGCCATCACGACTGTCCAGTGCCTGTTCCTATCCGCCGAAACAGGGCCCCCACGCCTGGCCAGCCAGTGCCCAGCCCCAGATAGGCGCCAGGGCTACCCTGAGAGGGATTCCAAAGTGTCTGTTTTCCAAACTGTAAAACCAACCCACTTTTTATTGACACTCTAACAACTGTCCTGGAGGCCTGGCGAGGGAGGCCATGCATTTCCTCGTTAGGTTTTACAGTTTACTGCTCGCCTGCGGGTCGCTGGAAATTAAGGAGGAATGATTCTCAACCTCGCAGAACAGGAGGCTGGGGCATGCTGGGGCTTGAATTCCTTCAGAGGCCAGGCCAGGAATTCAGAGGAGGCAGCTTGGGCCTGAGGGGGACCACCCTGCCTGGGTGGTGGAGACGCTCCTGCCTGCTGTTGCAGGGCACCTTGCCCCCCTATCCATGTGGGCTGCCTCAACCCTGCCTGTATACTCTGGAGGGGAGGACCTGGGGATGCCAGCAGGGACACCAGCTCTGGCCAGATGCTTTCAGGCTGACCCAGCTGATTTGAGCAAGGCCAGGTTCCCCTGGGGCCACCCTGGGGGCCTGAGAGCCTGCCCTGGTCTTCCTGAGGTCAAGTCTGCCTAGCTGTACTCATCTGACTCCTAGGGCAGCCCTTCATGTCTCCCTGCCCCTCCCAAGAGCTCCAGTAGCAGCACCCAGGGGCCTTCCCACTGTGCAGTTGGGCAGGCTGAGACTCAGTTTCTGCAGCTGGCACCTTTGGGCTCCTAAATGCAGGAAGCCCAAATGCAGGGAGCTGGTACCAGCTGGGCGAGGAGGAGGTGCTGAGGAACGTGCTCAGAAAGGCAGGATCCACCTGGTTGCTCCCCCAGTCTTTCCATGGTCCTGGGCTTGGTGGAGAGTGTGGTAGAAGGGGAGGGGGGTGTTGCTTCCCTCTCACCAAGGCTGGGGCTCGTTATGGTTCCCAGATAGGCTGCTGCCCAGGTGGGCTCCGCAGGGCCTGAAGAAGGCATCTAAGATGCCTGGCAGAGCAGAGCCTGGGAGAAAAGTCCTGCTGACATCCGCGGCGGGCAGCAGACAAAGGGGCCTGTGTGAGCTTAGTGTGGGAACTCGAGGCCGCCACCACGGGGCCGTGAAATCGGCGGCGGCCCTGGCGAGGTCTGGGCGGCCCGGACAGCCCTGGCAGGGGTGCCGTGGCGGGAGTCTACTCTGAGGTCACCCTGCCTGGGTCAGGAGTGAGGGTCACCACTGCGTGTCTGCAACAGAGCCCCATGCTTGGCTGCTGCAGGGTTCAAGTGACCCCACTGCCCCCCCAGAGAGCTGGGTCACCTCTTGCTCCTGCACCAGATTCCAGTGCTTGGGCCAGAACCCTGAAGGCCATGCCCCTGGTCTCCCTCCCACAGCAGTCCCACTGAGGAAATGGTGGGGAGGCTGGAGACACTGGCTCCTGGTAAACCCTGCTCTAATGTTTGTTGAAGGACATGTCCAAAAGGTGGACATTTGTCCCAAATGCCAGGGGCGGCAGGGAGGGGAGAGGGCTCAGAGAATTCTGGTGACCTCGGGTCCAGGCCTGGAGTTCAGGGTCTGTGAGGCTGGTCCCCAGAATCCTGGCTGCGGGGTATACTGCTCCCCTGAAGGTGATGGTGGGGTCCTCTTCTCCCCCAGGAACCCCATTCCCTTTCTTGGGGGGGCTAGGACAGTGGGCAGCTGTGGGCGTGTTCTGGGACCCTGGTTGGGGCAGATGGGGCAGCCTGGGCGGGCCTAGGGAGGACAGCGCAGAAAGGGCAGCTGGCCAGGCCAGGCCAAGGCCTGCGGCCACCTTAAAGGCACAAAACAGGAGAGGGAGGCAGCAGGCAGTGGGGGCGGGGCCTCCAGCTAATTCATTAAAATGTGTCGGGGAGCGTGGGAAAGAGGAGAGTGTTTCTTCCCAGCAGCCCAGACACCTGGTAGAAGGGCTGAGAGAGGATAGGAATCAAATAACAAACACTCAGCCTGGCCAGCACCGCCAGGCCAGCGCTGAGGAAGGACGCCCGGGCAGGAACTGCTGCAGACAATCACTGTGACCGGGGCTCCCTCCCGGCCGATCAGCACAGGCTGGCTCTGGGGGCCACAGCCACTGTCAGCAATGCCTGTTCCCAGCTCCAGGGCAGGGCAAGGCACAGCTGAGAGGACCCCTCCCCACAGGCTGGGACGGAGGTGTCACATAGCCAGGGTGAGCCTGTGCCGACCCACAGAGGAGTGAGAGTGCAAGAAATGCCCAGGCCACTAGGCATGGCCACTAAGCCCAGGGCAGGATGTCAGGCATCAGTGGGCCTGACCAGGGCCCAACCTGGAGGCAGGGCAATGTATCCTGGTCCCTGTTCCACCTCTGCCTGGGGTAGCTGCTGCCCAGTTGGGAGGAGAGGCCCAGGCTATAACAGGACTAGGCACGGTCAATGCCCTTGGTCACTTCTTTTCAGTCCCTCTCCCAGGCAGGATGCGGAGCTTCGGGCTCCCACTCTCTGCAGCAGTGTTCAGATCAGCTGCTCCTGCAAGGAAGGACCCTGCCTGAAGCACAGGCACAGGTCAGAAGCTGCACAGCAGCTGGAGGAAAAGGTCTGGGCCTGGGCTGGCTCTCACAGGACCCTGTCCTTGCCCATCTCCCAGCAGCCCTTTCCAGTTTGTGAAATCCTGTCGGGCCTACCGTCCCAGGACCCAGGGGATCCCCACTGGGCCCGCACACCTGGGCTGCGGGTGCTTTTGGCATGGCAGCAGTGCAGGGGTGGCTGTCCGCCCTGGCCCAGGGCCCCCTTGCCTGGAGGCATCCGCCTAGGTTCTTTAGCCAAATCAGAGCTGGTTTCCTCTGGGAGCAGGAAATAGAGGAAAGGGATGTGGGGGGGCACATTCCTGGGGGGTGAGCGAGGAGGAGGTGCAGGCCCCTGCAGGACCAAGCTGGGGCCCCTCTCTGGGCCTCCCCCCTTCCCCATCCCTATCTGGAAGACTCCTGCCTCCTTCCCCTCCCTCTCCCCAGCACCCTCAGGACTTCTGGCAGGAGGCATTCAGGCCTTGGCTTCCTCCTGAGCAGCAGTAGGCAGTGCATTTGTGACCACAGGGCACCAATCCCTATGAAGGGGACCCTACGGCACTGTGGGGCGAGCCTGGTACTGCTAACCTAGTGACCTCCTCTTCCTGCACCAGGTATGGAACCAGACCTCATGGGTCACACCTGGCTCAGGACCCTGGCTCTCTAGAAACCCTGTCCTCTATGTACCCAGGAGATTGCTGAGGGGGCTCCAAAAGGTTTGTGGGACAAGAAGAGTGGACAGAAGAGTCCAACCAGGTGTGGTAGTACATACCAATAATCCCAGCACTCAGGAGGCTGAGGCAGAAGGACAGTCACGAGTTTAAGGCCAGCCTGGGATACATAGTGAGTTCAAGGCCATGGCACTGGCCCTCATGGGACCCCACTCATGTTTACTGCCAACTGCCTGGCCTGCTCAGTCTTGGATGGGACTGCTGGCCAGGACGGGGCCCAGCAGGACCTTGTGGAAGCGTACAGCAACACAGCCCAGGTGCATCCCTTCCTGCTCAAGCCCAGCAGTGGAGAGCCCAGCATGCCCTCTGGACAGCTCCAGCTGCAGCTGTGAGTGGTTGCCATGGCTGCTGGATTGCAGCAGGGAGGTCACAGCCTCTAGGGCTGGGTTGGGACAGACAAAGGGCAGCCCTAAGCCCTGATCTGGTCCCACCTGGCCATGCCCAGACTCCCTCTCTGTAGCTCGCCTGGCTTCTCTGTGCCCAAATGTGTACCTCTTCCTGTCCAGGGATCCTCGCACTCTCTGTTGGCCCTGCTGTGTGGTCCATAGGGCATAAATGGCTACCCAGGCCAGCCCGACAAGGGCCAAGTTCTTGGTTTGTTACAGCTCAAGGGGCTTGAAGCTAACGCCCTTGGCAACGCTGCGGTGGTGGATGGTGCTGGGCTCCCCTGGCTCCCTCTCCTCCGCACTGAGGGTGGCCTCATCACCTGTCAGTCAAGGGTAACATGGTGTGACAGGGCTGCCCAGGGACAGGTTTGGAGATACAGTGCCCAGAGGCAGCTGTAAGCCAGGTTACTGTCACCTCCCAGAGCTGGCCCCCCCACTCCCCCAGCACCCTTGCAAGGAGGGCAAAGGGCCAGGGGCTGATAAGCTCTGGCTCCTCTGGGCTCCCTCCACAGGGAACTCACACCTTAGGACGTTCTTGGGGCTCAAAGGTCCCTGGGAAAAGTGTTCTGGTCGGGAGATCTGCTGATTAGGGCTCAGGGGGCCTGAGAACCCCCAGCAGGGCGGAGCAATGACGATAAGCCCAGGGCCAGGAGGGTAAGGCCTGGGGACGGCGCCTACTGGCCCTGCAAGACCCCTGCCCCCGTGAGCACAGGATACACAGGCCAGCTGACAGGCGCCTGGCATTCATGGCAGAGCAGAGGGCAGCAAGGCTGCAGAGCTCTGGCCAGCAGGTGGGTGCCCCAAGGCCTGTGGACCCTCATAGTTTTCTTGGCAAACATTTCTCTCCAGATGGTCCTGGATTAGCCACAGCCAGGGCTCCCCAGTCCCACTGGCCCCTCCTCAGAGCATAAGAGGCCAAGAACTCCATCTGGTGGGCTCCCCACCTCCACTGCCTGTCTAGCCTCTGCTTGTAACCTCGGCTCTTGTGGCAGTGGCCTGTCCAGGTGCTGTTTACCCTGGGGAAGGGGTGGGCTCTGGGTGAGGTTGGACAGCCCCACTGGGCATTCTCTAGTGCTGCAGCAAGAACATGCTGTGGAGAGCAGAGAGGATGGACAGGGGCTGCCACACTCAACACTGTGCTCCAGAGCTCTGGTGAAAGCACTGAGCCATCTGGGGGACAGGGCAGCCACAATGGCCCTGCTGTGCAGACAGGCAGCCTGGTGGAGAGAGCCAGGTGACCTTCTGGGGCCTTGCTGGGGGTGGGGCACACCAGCCTCATGTTCCTTCAGCCACTCCGAGGGACAGTCCCTCCCCAGCCTCCCTCTGGCTTTGTGATGACCCAGAGGGGTGTCCCTGATCCTCCTGTGTACCCACCCCTATCCTCCTGGGGAGTTTCCTCCACCATCACCCTGGTCTGTGGGCCACCCAGCTCTTGAGGGCAGGAGGTACAGCGCTGGCTGTGACACATGTGTGTGCCAGTGAGTCTGTGTGGGCCCATGTCTGTGCAGGAGGAAGTGTGTGAACACATAAGCACACAGGTGTGCCTGTGCACAGATGTGTGTGCACACCTGTCACACGGGCATGGGCAGGGCTCACCAGAGAGAGGGATGTGGATTGGCCCCCTGGGCCTGCACATGCTGCTTCCAGCCCTGGCTTGAATGCTGGCTCCAATCTGTCACCTCCAGAAGCTAGTACCATCCTCTCACCTGTGTCATGGGTGCCATCCTGCTGACTGCTGTGCCACACTAGCTCTTCCAAGCCCTTGGAACTCTTCAAGTACTGGTCATAGTCACATGTCTGGGGGAGAGAGAGGGGTAATGAGGATGGGGGGCCCTCCCTGTGTCCCTCCTGTGCCCCAACCCCAGCCTTCTGCTCATTCTTGGCAGATGGAGTTTGGTCCTGAGGTTTCACACCCATCCATTTTCATGTCTGTCCCTCAGTCCTATGGGCTCAGGTCACCTCCTCCTGGAAGCGAAAGCTGAACACCAGCCTCTCTTGTTTCTTGGAGCACCTTGGGACTCTGCCCAGCAGTCCTCCAGCCCACAGCCTCAGGGCAGAGCAAGGCTGGGGCCCTTGGCCAGCTTGGCAGACTATGGGATTCGGGGTCACTGTGGCCCAGTGGCCCTGGCAAGTCCATCTCCCAGCCCATCCACTTCAGGTGCTTGGGCACCAAACCTCTCTGGCTCCACTTGGCGCCTTTGAGCATGACTGTTCCATGAGGGGCTCATCTCAGCCTACGGCCTCACCCAGCTAACACCCAGGGCTGGGGCAGAGGCCAGGGCTGACTGTACTTGTATCCTGACCTTGGGTGTCCATGGGTACTGAACAAGGCAACAGGGCTGTACCCCAGGGCAGAGTGGGTGGGCTTCAGGTACATCACCAGGGGCACAGAGAAAAGACCATGATCACATGCAGCCTTTCCCCACCCAGGGGCTCCGTGAGAACCAGCAGGTGTCCTGGGATGACACTGTCAGAGCCCCAGGGTGTGCCTGTGTCAGGCGGGCGGCACCTGCCCTGCCTACACGTCCTTTTCCCACAGGCCTTTCGACACATGGAGTTGCATTACCTGTGACTTCCCTGCCCACTCCAGCCTTGCATCCCATAGGTCCTGGAGAGGGGGTCAGGGGGTGAGGATCTCCTGGAGAGGCAGGACCCTCCCTCCCTCTGTCTCAGCCCCCATCTTCCCACCAGGCAGCCCCTGACCCTCAGTGGTGTCTCCTGAGCCCCAGGCTGCCTTGCTCATCCTGGATCTCAGGTTGGCCTCTGGGTCTGGGGCTTCCTGGGCTGCTGGCCTGGCCTGAGCCCAGCCAGGCCAGCAGGAAAATGCTGGGAGCTCAGAGCCTCCCACATTCTGCTTTGACCAGGCCATGTGAGGGGACACAGGTGTGGAGAATGCAGTGTGGGAGATGGTGGGGTACAGGTGGAGAGGGGCCATGGATCACTGCATGGGGGCAACTACTTCCCTAGGACCTGGGCCCGTGCTGGGCAGGGCTGCCGGCTCATGCTGAGTCACCACCACGCAGACCAACGTGGTGCCGTCCACAAGGACCTGGCCCCACCCTCGGGAAACACAGGCGCTGGTTTTCCCACGGCCCACTGCCCGTGCTTTGGGGCCTCCCTGTCACCCTCCGATGGGCCCCCGAGAGCCCTACCCCCGCCTGGCTGGAAAAGCTGGTTCTGCACCCTTCACAGTCTGCCTCAGCCTGGAGCTGATAGTGTGCAGGAGGGCCTGTCACCCTGGCCTCCCTTCCATCTCCTGGGCACTCAGGTGTCCAGCAACCTGCCTTGGCCACTGGGCCACTCACTACGGGTGAGCCCATAGCCACGGTGGCTGTCCACTTGGGCTTCTGCTGGACACTGAACACCCTGCCTCGGCCCTTGGGGACCCAGCACCTCTACTATTTCCCTGCTCAGTCACACAGTCCCTGGCTGGCCTGGGTCCCAGACCAGGGTCTGCACTGCCCCTATCAGGGAGGGCATCATCAGTTCTGGGCAGTGTCTGGTGAGGCCATGCGGGACCCTTGAGCCCACAGCAGCACAGCAGCACAGGTCGGTGCTGGCTGACAGCACCCCCCAACCCCCAAAACCTAAGCACCAAAGGCAGGGCCGGGCCCGCCCTGAACCTGCAGGAAGGAAGGGCGCAGGAGGAGGGTGTGGGCACCAGGTGAGAGGGGCAGAAGGGCTGGGAAGCCTCCTCAGGGCCAGGTCCCAGGGGTCCGCCTGTGTGCCTGATTCCCACGCTCCTACCTCATGGCACCCACATGGCATGTGGACCTGGCTCAGAGCACTTCCGCCTGGGGCTGCCGCTGGCACAGCTCAAGCCCACACTACCAACTCAGGGCTGCCCTAGGACATGCAGCCTGCCCCATGGTCCCTCCTGCCTCCATGTCTGCCCTGGAGAAAATGAAAGGGCCCTGACATGGGCCTAGGGGTGTGGGAATGGGGCCAGAGCAAGAGGGCTGCCCTGCAGCCTGACCCGGGATCGCTGCCCCTGCTAACTGTGGCTGGGAGTTTGGTGGGGTGATGAGCAACTGGTAGAGGGCTCTAGGTCTGTCTGCTGCGGAGTCGGGGCCACACGAGGGACCTCAGCATTGGGCCCAGGCATCCTTGCCACACTGCTCCTGAGATGCCTCTCCAGGGCTGTCCGCGCCCGCCTCCAAGCCCCACCCTGAGATCCACCTGTCTGATGTGCCCCTGTCTGAGACTCCCCTTTCCCGGTTCCCATGGTGGGGGGACCAACACTGACCGGGCTGCTGTGCCTGTGGGTGCCTAGCCAGCATACCCTACGCAGTGGGCAGTTGGTGCTTGGTGCAGGGGTGAGGTGGGTTCAGGCAGACCCTAGCCAGGGCCACAGAGTGCAGCAGACAGAGTAGGGAAGCCAGTTCCATGCATTCACACAAGTGTCTTTGCCTGATTATGGCAGAGTCCAAAATGGCTCAGGTCATAGCCTGAGACCTCAGCAGCATCCCCAAATGGGAGCTCAGGACATGGAGGCATATATCACCCCAGGTTGCTCCAGGACTGGATCCCAAGGGAGCCTGCACCCTGGCGTTCAGGGAGCAGGGGCAGCTCTCCGATGGGGACACAGGTCAGGGCCACTGCTACTTAGGAACAGGCCCAGACAGCTCCAGCACTGACAGTGGTGACCCAAGCTGCCTCCTGCAGGCTGGCCACTTGGGAATTCCCATAGCTGCTCTCCTTGCCCAGCAGGTCCCTGGCACAGCTCCTACTACCCAGCTGGGGACAAGTCAGTCACTCAGGCCTCAGCCTCCAAGTCCAGGTGCTGACCTCTCAGATGGTAGAGCAAGGGTGGCAGGGACCTGGGGCCTCTTTGGGATCTCCTACCGCTGAGCATAGGGGCAAGTCTGTCCCAACGTGGCAGGCCTGTCATCAGAATCCCACTGCCAGGCAGTGCTGTCTTCACCCTGAGCCTGGTGGTCTGAGGCTGCTGGACTGGGTGGACCCCTTGGGCGACTACAGCCCCAGGCACTCAGATTGCAGGACCTGGCTCAGAGGTCTGCCCTCCATGGGAACAGGGAAACACCGAGGTGTAAAGCACCAGAAAGCAAGTGTCCATTCCCCACCTGCTGCCCTGCAGGAAAAGCCAGCAGCACACGGAGGGGCACAGCAGGCCTCACACCTTCACATACTTTGCAGCCCAAAAAGGGCTGCTCAGACACCCTGGCTTGGGGTCAATGGTCCCTGGGAGAGTGTCACGGGTGTCACCATCCCCAAGGTATGTGCTGCTACTGTGGGGGCCCCAGCCTGTCCTGTCCACTCTGAACTAGCCCTGGACCCACCCAACAAATGGTGCCGGCCTGCACATAAGCCTGACACCTTGCCAGATGGGGCGGGTCGGACCAGAAGAAGCCACGAGTGCTAGGCTGCTGGGCCTGGGTCTGTCCCATGGCTCACTTTCCCACAATGTCTTGCGGTACCTTGGGGACCCCAGGCGGTCTGCCCTGAGGATGACCCAGGGGCTTCCTCTGGGCAGGTCAGCTGCCACCACCCAAGAGCACTGTCCACTTGTGACAAGGTATGGGCAGGAGTAGTCAGAGCCCCTGCCTGTGGCAGCATGGGGAGGCTTCCGGCACAGAGAGGTTTCAGAGTCCCGGGACAGTGCTGTCCTGTTCCCATGAGGCCAGCTGGTGTCCCACCACGACCTCCACCCCCCCATTCCCCCAGTGAGTCTGGAGCCTGGGACAGGACACAGCTCTGGCAAAGGCTCTGCCCTTCCATGGCCCCTGCCCCCTGTCCCCTGCCCCCTGGCCCCAAGGGCAGTTCCCATGGGCCCAGCCCCTCCCCCACCTCTTTGTGCAGGGGACAATGTCTCACAGAGTGGGGGATGGGTCCAGGCTGTCTTCCTGGTGAGGATCCCCCGGTGGGTTGGGGGCATCAGGATCCACAGCCCACACCTTGGAGCCCTGCTGGTGAGGAGGGAGATGCAGCTGGAGAGCCCCATGAGTGCCAGGCTTGGAAGCACTCAGGACCCCCAGCACATTATTTCCTCGCTGGGGCAGAACCCAGGGCCTTGTGGTGCTGAGTGCCTGCTCTGCCCCTGTGCTGCACCCCTCCGCAGAAGCAGGGGGCAGTGACACTGGACACAGCTGCTGCGGGTGCCTGCAGGTCAGGGGCCAGTGCCTGCACTGGAGACAGTGGGCACCTGAAGTCTGGGCAGCCAGCACCCTCACCTGCCCTGCAGTCTCTGGGCTTTCCTATCTGTGCTCTGGGCAGAGGGAGAGGAGCCCTCACTGTGCCGCCTGTCCCTGTGCGCCCAGGACCAGGGTGTCCAGGCTTCCAGGGGGGCCCTGTGGACCAGGCTAGGGTGGTGAGGGTCCCCAGTGTCTGGTTCAGCGCTTCACTAATGGGGCAGTGCAGCGCCCCGGAGGGCAGGACACAAATGCTTTAAAGTCGAATTTCCACTGGGAGGGGCGTGCTTCAGAAAATCTCGTCAAGCAGAAGCCTGACCGTGCTTAAGACAGTGGTGCCCGGGGAGTGCGGGGCTGCAGGACATCCCGACGCACCGGGAAGCGGGCAGCTGGTCCTCGGGTCCTGTGCCCCCAGGCCTGGGAGCACCCGGTTCTGCCGCCAGCCCCAAACTCCGGGAAAGAACCAGGCCGGGTCAGCTGCACAAGACGCCTGGCCGCTCCCTTCCAGGCTCTGTGCCCCTCCCCCAGGCGCCGGGTTCCCCAACCCCACCCCATCCTCCACCCGCCCTGTCCTCCGCGCTTCTTCCCGGGTCTCCCTACCCCGTTCCTCTCCAGGGCCACTTTACAAGCTCTGCCCGATCTTGCCCCCGTTTCCGAGATTCCTTGTTCCCGGGGTCCCCACCCTCCCCGCTCCTGCCTCCCACCCCACCTTCCCCGGACCCCTCCCCTCGCTCCCGGGGTCCCCGCCCCCTCCCGGTGTCTCCGCCCCCTCCCCGACTCCCCCTCCTCCTCGCGGTCCCCGCCCCTCGCGGTCCCGCCCCCGGCCGTTCCCAGGGGGGGAGGCGCGGCGGCGTGAGAACGCGCCGCCGGCCGCGTGGGAAAGCGGGAGGGGGCGGGGCGGGCGCCTGGGAGCGCGCGCCACTCGGGGCGCCGGCGCGATTCAAACGCAAACGGCCGCGCCTTCCCGCCGGGCGCTGCCTGCCTGGCCCGGCCCGGCCCGCGGGGCGCCCCCAGGGCTTCCCGGAGGAGGCCGCCTCTCCAGACTGGGAGGTGGGGGAGCTGGCTGGGGAGTGGCCCGGGGCGCTTAAAGAACGAGTCCTCCGCGGGGCCAACCGGACCCTCGCCCCGCTGGCGGCCCGTTCCTCCAGGACCCGAGCATCCGCTGGGAAGGTCCCTGGACCCTGGCCTAGGCCCTGCAGGCCGCGCCGCCCTGGCCTGCTTCCCTGCTCCCACTTGAGTTCCAATCCCAGGGACTCCTGCTGCCCTCACAGCTGAGGGGACCGTGCTCAGCGCGGCCAGGGCCACCCTTGAGGAGCTGTGGGACCTGGGTGTTCTGGGTATCTCTGAGCCCTGCATGCCCTTCTGGGGGCCTCGCTGTGATGGGCACAGTGTGCCCTGGTGTGGCCAATGGAGCTTGGAGCCTGTACTTCGGCACCCAGGGATGTCTCGCTGCTGCGGCGGCGGCGGCGGCGGCGGCGCTCCAGCGTGCCTGGCCCTTCACCCTTGCCACCCTCTGGTCACAGAAGTGTCCACCTGGTGCTGAGAACCCCTTCAAAGCCCTCCAGGGAGTGGGGAGCACCCCAGGGAGTGTGACCCGAGGCAGCTACAACTGGGCCCTGGATCTGCACCATGACCCTGAAGCTGTGGCTCTGCCTGCACCCTGACCCCAGGTGCGCTGGTGTCAGTCCTGCTGATCCCACCCCCTGGTGCCCACTGTCCAGGACTTTAGGCCTGGCCCCTGTGGCTGCCCAGTGCCCCCAGGGGCCTGTGGAGCCTTAGCCAGGGTCTCTCCTACATCTTTTGTGTGACCTATGGTGGAGTATGGGAAAGGTATCAGGGCTGGGGTACAAAGGCCATCATGTGGTTGTCTGCCTGTCCCTCTCCATGCAGAACACAGACTGCTGGCATTGGGAAGACACAGACAATGTGAGGTCCCCAGGTCCACGGTGGCGGGGGGGGGGGTGTGCTGTCAGCAGCCTTGGCTGGAAGAGAAGCCAGGTCACTGTGCTTTGCTCCCAGGCTGCCTGCTCCTCAGCGCGCTGGGCCCCTGCCTCCTTGACTTCGGGCCCCTCTTGCCTCTTTTGGGAGGCCCATGGCCAGCTCTGCCCCAGAGGGTAGGGTCATTGGCCCCCCGGGATGCCCACTTCTGAGGCTTGACGTCACTGGTGCGGGATGTGCCTCCATGGGGACCGTGGCCTGTTCCCAACCATGAGTAGGGGTTGGGAGGGATGGTAAAAATAGCCTCTGTGCCTGGCCATGTCAGGGGTTCATGTTTAGGTTTTTCCTTTTTTTAAAAAAAAACTCAAATTTCTTTGATAAAATATTTTCCCATGGTGGATACACTGGGAACATCCTCCTCGCAGGCCTTCTCAACGATGCTGTGAGCCCCCCTCCATCCACTGGTATTAGAGGCTGTGATCCCTCACGGAAGACCCCCTGTTCCTCAGGCACCACACCATGGCTCTAGGGTGTACAAATAGGGTGCTCCCCACATCCACTCTGGCCTGTCGGATGCATGCCGACCTGGGGCTCCTGGCTGTGTGGTGTTCCCTGCTGGAGGACAGGCACATCAGAAATTGTGGCTGGGTCCCCACCTCTGCCAGCACCCCCTTCCTACTGGACTGGGGGAACAGCCTGGCTTCACTCTGGGAACGCTGCACATCAAGTGGGTTTTCCCTCCGGAACAGCACCAAAATAGCAGAAGGAAGGAAGAGAAAATGGAAACTCAGCTGGTGGCAGGAGCTCTCCAGGGAGGCGGCCAGCTCTGGCCTGGCTGGGGACAGCAGAGGCTGAACCAGGGTCCAGTTGCTTGGGGGAGCAGAGTCCGGTCTCCAGGGTACCAGCCACACACACACAGCATAGCTGGAGGATCTAGCCCTCCAGAACATGTCCTGGGGCAGCCCGCACTGACCAGGTGCACCCAGAATGCTGGCAAGCAGCTTAAGGTGCCCATACAAAGCAGATTCCCCCTACCAGATGCCTGGCTCCTGCTTAGAAACCTTGTCTTCTTAGCTGGTGTCACCCTTGGGCCTCTCCCATGGGGCCTACAGGGTCTGTACACTCAGGTGGACATGCTCCCAGCAGCTGTCTGCAAACAGCTAGGCCCCTGTGGGATACCCCATGACAGCAGTCTGGATGCAGCAACAGGGACAGGGCTGAGGAATGGGTGTCTCCAGGCCAGGTCCCCATGTTGCCCTCTGCCCTCTTCTCCCTGTGGCTATCCTCCATCCTGGGACAGCTGGGTACTGACCTCCCTGGCCTGTGCAACTGCTGTTGCAGTGTACGCACAGCTCAGACCCAGGCCTCCCTCTGAGCATCTGTTGCTGGCCTGTCCTTTCAGTTTGTCAGCTGCCCAGCCCTGGCCCTCAGGCTGCCCTAGCACTCGGCTTCCCACTCCTGAGTAGGGGTTTCCTCCCAGCAACCCAATTTCCTGTTTTCTCTAGAAAAGATGTGGCAGCCAAGGCTCTGAAAAGCTCATTAAAATGCCTCCCCAGGCTTCCCGGACATCCTGGGGTCTTTACAACACTCCCGGCCTAAGTGCAGACAAAGAGTGGCAGGGACAAGGTTCCTGTCGCCCCCAGCTTCACACTGAAGGAAAAGGCCCCAGAACACACTTCCTCCTGCAGCCGGAGGCTGCAGTCCCCACAGGGCTTGGAGGCCAGGGGGTTAGAATGCCTCCTGGCAGGTTGTGGGAAGCAGGAGTCTGTGGGCTGGGTGTGCTGGCTGCAGGTGTGGGTGCCCCTTCCCCCATCAGCACTGTCACCAACACCTGGCTGGCATGGCAGAAATTCACAGCAAAACCCCCAAGTCACCTCCTCCCAGCCTGTCCCTCCCCAGGGCTGCACTCAGCCCTCCCAACCAGGGGGTGCAGGGGGACCCTGGCCGTGGCCTCGGGAGTCTCTCCCCATAGTGGGGTCAAGTCCACCAGATCTAAGGCTCCCACCCACAGCAAAGAGCTGTGCTTGGAGGAACCATGTCCCACTGTCCACAAGACAGTGAGCCCTGACCCAGGGGATCTAGGCCCCCTGGAGCCACAGCAGGCCCCACCTTCCTGGTGCCACGACCCCAGGAGCTGTCTTGGCCCAGCCTGGCCACACCAGGGACCCTGAGGGGCCATGCCAATGGCCCTCAGGCTGAGGCTGGACAACAAGAGGGACTTGGGGACAGGACAGTGCAGCCCAGGGAGCCTCCAACCAGGTGGTCTCAGCCCTGCTCCACATTAGTGCCAGCCATAAAGGAAAAAGTGAACGGCACCCTTTGAGGGTCCCATCTGAGCCGTGGTTGCTTCACTGAAGCAGCTCTGCTCTGCTCAGACCCCTCCATAGGTGACCCGGGGCACCACGGTCAGATAGCCTGACCCACAAGCTTGCCTGGGTTGTCCGAAGCCTAGGGCTGGAGTAAAGCCCTAGAGACACTTGCACCCCTGACTGGAGCTGTGCCCTCCGCCATCTCTGCCACCTCTGGGCACAGTGCCCCTGCACCCTTTGTGTGGGTATCAGGTAGGGTGGCTCCAGGGTGAAAATGCCTAGAAATGACTTGGGGACACTACTCCCAAGGCAGAAGTTCTGAGGCTCACAGCTCCTGTGCCCACTCAGCCTAGGACCAGGCCAGCCTTTGCCTACCCCCAGGGCTCCCACGCAGCTCCCCAAGCAGTCCCAGCACATGTGGGACCCACCTGGCAGTGGTTGAAGATGTTCACGTGGCTGACACAGACATGGAAGTGCTTGTGTATGGCCTTCGTCAGCTGCTGGGAGCTGTCCATGGAGAAGCAGCATCCAGCCCCAACATGAGCTCAAAGCTGGAAAGATGCTCTGCTGAGTGAGGGCCGCCTCTCCCACACCCCCAGAAAGGTGAGGCTTGGGCTCCCCATCCTGGCAGGATGAGCCTTCCCTCCTGCTGGGCTGCCTGTGCAGGACAGCATGCAGGCGAGGACCCCTAGGCTCCAGTGGCTTTGAACTGCACGGTGCAGGTCCTGGGTGCCACCTTGCTTTAGAGATGCAATCTTGGATTACAAATTACAAATAAAAATCAAACTTTAAAAATTGATCCCTGAAGCTACAAAGAAAGCGATACATGCAGAGGATGAGTAGCACAGGAAAGGTGCTCAGGGTCATTGGTCACTAGAGAAATGCAGATCAAATCCACACGTTGATCTCCTCCACTCCCACACTAAGGGCTTTCATGTTGATCTCTGTAAAATTCACTAACAAGTACGGACAGGATGTGAAGAAACCAGAGCCCTCGTACTGCAGGTAGGAATGTGGGGTGCTCCCCAGAAAGTCACACAGGTGACCCATGGCCTGGTCTTCCCACTCCCAGGCAGTTGGGGCTGAGTGACACTCATGCAGCAGGTCTGAGGCAGCCACAGGGAGAAGCAGCCCAAGCTCTGGTCCATACATGAGGAGACAAGGTGGCCAATGAGGACTGGAGAGTGTGACTCAGCCTTGAGAAGAAGGAACTCTGACATGATGGGGACCCTCTCAGGATGGCATGACCCCACATCCATCTGTCTGTAGAGTCAACCAACCGCAGACAAAAAATACGCAAACGAATTCCAGAAAGTTCCACAAAGCAAAACTGGAGTTTGTCATTCCCTGAGTGCTTGGCTGGACCCAGGAGTGTGCAGAGATGCTGGTGTCTCCAAGCCTCCATCCATGGCCCCAGCCCCCCCAGCCTGTGCCCATCACTCTGTGCTGTGCTCATCTTCCTCCCTTGTAGAGCAACATGAGTTCACAGCACACCCCACTCTTGCGGGTGTTGTAAGCCACAGAGGGGCCCTAAAATACCTTGGAGGGTGCAGTAGGTTATGTGCAAACCCCACTTTTACATGGGGAGCTTGGACAGCTACAGACTTTGGCAGTGGAACAAATGCCCAGTGATAGCCAGGAAAGAAGGTGGAAGGTGGCCCGGTGGGTGGAGGGCAAAGAGCGTCTCTCCAGGACACAGGATTTGGGACAGTGGAGCTGGATTTGGGATGGCAGAGCTGCTCTGCAAATGGGACACTGCATCGTGGGTGCACTTGGTGCCAAGATCGTGCGCTTAAAAATGGTCAAAGTAAAAAAAAAAAAAAAAAAAGGTCCAAATGAGGGGAGTGTGGTTACACAAACCTGTGATCCCAGCACTCAAAAGACTGAGGCAGGAGGATCACTGTGAATTTGAGGCCAGCCTGGGCTCCTTAGCAAAGAACAGCCTGAACTGAATAATGAGAATTGATTCAATTAAAAAAGAAAAAAATATTAAAGTGGTACTTTTAAAAATAATATATATATGCCATTAAAAAGCACGGAAAATAATGATGAAGCAAATAGTTACTTTCTGGTGATAAAGGTACCTCTACAGGATGAACGGCAAGAATAAAAAAGACAAAGGCTGGTAAATAAAGTGAATGCAAAAAAAAACAAGTAAAAGCGTAGTCAGAAAAGGAAGCTGAGGGCCTGGGAGTTAGCTCAGCGCCATAAGCGCCTGCATTATAAGCACGTGGTTGTGAGTTTGATCCCCAGTACCAGAAAAAAAAAGAAAAGAAAAGGAACCTGAAGGATGCTGGAGAGCTCCTCAGGGCAGCCAAGGATGGGGCAGCTTTCTAGGTCCTGTGGGGAGGTGGCCAGGCCAGGCCAGCCCTGCCCCCTCAGGACAGAGGAAGCGGACTTCTCAGGGAAAGGTGGCCCCGATGAAAGCATGCAGCGAAGGAAATTCATTGGCAGGAAAGCGCTTGTTCTTCCTCCAAGGAAGGCTGCACACACTCATGTGAGCGCATCAGCACCGCTGCCCACAGAGAGCACACAGCGCACACGTGTGCAGCTGTGAAAACCCACAGCGTTAAGATGCCGGAGAGTAACAGCAGGTGAGGAGCAAAAGGCAAACTTGGCAAGGTCCCTGCGTCTAATCGTGGGATAGCGTGAACTCAGCTCCACACCGATGGTGCTAGCACAGCACCTATTTCTAGCACAGAAGCAGAATTTATGACTTTAACAGATAGAAAACATGGAGGTAGAAAGCTAAGAGAATATAAAAAAGGAGAAAAAGAAGAGACAAAATGGAACAAGTAGAAAACACACACTAAGATGTTACCACAAATCCAAAATGTGTCCGTAACCTCATACACGCACATGGACTAAACGGAAATGTTAAAAGTTAGAGATCGCCAGACTAGATCATTAGAGACCCGAGATGGAGAGTGACTGAGTGTCATGCACTGTCAGCTAACTGGACTTTACGGCAAACGGTGCCACTAGAATCACAGGGATTACAAAGGTCTCACTCGACAGGAGGACCTAAGAATCTGGACAAGTGTGTGTGGCTGGTCATCCATTTTGCACAGGGACTTTGCAAACACTGACAAAGTATACAGAGGGCTCACTCAGGCGCTGCCATGTAGTCCTGGCCCTGATGAAATCAAACAGGAAAGAGCTGGAGAGTACACTGATGATTCGAGCACTGAGCAGGCCAGCTGGACCCAGTGGACATGTGCCCCGCAGTGTGAGAGAGCGGGGGAGGCACGGCGACTGCTGCATGGACAGCTGCTGAGGGATCCCACCCAGCTGCAAAGCAAACCCTAACAAGCTTCCCAATCTGGAACGAGACTGTGCTGTTCAACTAAAAATTAGCAAGGTCAGGAACCATTTTTAAAAAGATAACTACAGATCCCCAAGTCCTGAAAATGAGAAACTGCCTCCTGAGGGAGTAACTGCAGAGGACAATAGAAAGTTATTAGAACCAAGAAGCAATGAAAGTACTGTAACCAAACTGGTGGAATGCTTCGAGTGAAAGCAGTGCTGTGAGAAAAGTTTATGGCCTTCAGTGTTTATATCATAAAGTAAGAGAAGCTGAAATTAAAGACCAAAGCATTCTGCTTGGAAGCAACTCCAAAAAAGCAAAGGAAGGAAATTATAAAGATAAGAGTGGAAATTAACGAGACAGAAAAAAATGCCATGGAAAGGATCAACGCAGCCAAAAAGTGGTCATTTTAAAAGATGTTAAGTTGGCACAACTCTGTGAGATTAAAGTAGGGCACGCCAGGTGTGGTGGCGCACGCCTGGGATCCCAGCACTCTTGGGGGGCCAAGGCAGGAGGATCACAAGTTGGAGCCCAGCCTGGGTTACATAGAAACTTAACAAGCACCTGTCCCAAAAAATAAAGAGGAGGGGCAAGTTAGCAACACTAAGGACGGAGTGTGGGCTTGGCCACAGACGCAGTGAACAAGTGCCCTTGGTCAAGGACACTCACTCATGTATGTCTGAAGATGACACATTCCAGGAAAATGACAAGTGACTGAAAGTGACTCCGAGAGTCCTATACCTATTAGTAAAAGTCAGCAAAGCATCAGGCCCAGGGAATCTCCCAGGAAATTAACCAACATTTGAGTAGAGAGAATTTGAACATTACCCACAGTTGTAGAGGAAAAAGGAAAAGCTCTCTAACTCATTTAAGAGGCTAGAGAATTGACAATATATATCTGACAGTCTCATGAAGCTACAAACTCCCTAATAAGAATCAGAGTTCAGGGGCTGGGAATTTAGCTCAGTGGCCTAACCTGGAAAGCCTGAGGTCATGAGTTCAATCCCCTGTACCATCAAAAAAAAAAAAAAGTGTATGTGATGGTGCATGCCTGTAATCCCAGCACTCTGAGAGGCTGAGGCAGGAAGATCTCATGTTTGAATCTAACCTGGGCAATTTAGCAACTTGGTGAGACCCTGTCTCAAAATAAAAAAGAAACCAAGGGCTAGAGATGTAGCTCAGTGCAAAGGCCCTGGGTTCCAACTCAGTACTGCAAAAACAAACAAAGCAACCTCCCCCAAAGAATCAAAGGCCATGGAGCATGGTGTATTAAAGAGTTCTACACAAGGTCCAGTTGGGTTTAACATAGAAGTGCAAGGCTGGTTCCATATTTAAAACCATTCGTCACGCTCATGATTACAAAGTGGGGACCCCCTCCATGATCTCATAGTTGCTGGGGAAGCATGAGGTAGCAGTCGCTTTTCCCTACGAATGAGAGTGCAGGGAATGTTCCATGTCAGGCAGGGTAGTGCACCAGGCAGGAGCAGCTGGCAGGCAACTGCTGGGCCCCGTGGCAGTGGCTGGCCTGGCCTCTCTGTCCGGGAACAACATGGAACAGAAAGCTCCAGTGTGTGTGGGATGCTCAAAGACAGGGAAACCAGCCTGGGGAGGTAGGTGGTGTGAGCATCAGCTGTGAACCTGGCTTCTGGTGTGCACCCCAGAGGACATGGGCAGGTCCTGAGCTACTGCTTACACAGAGGGCAACCAGCCCTGCCCCAGCCCTGTGAGCTTGGCTCCCAGCAGCTGAAGCAGCCCTGACCTGGCTGCTCAGAGCAGCCCTGCAGGTATCTGCTTAGGACCCTACACAGCTGCATTCTGCACTATGTCTGCATGTCACACTGTGGCCTTGTGGTGCCCTGTGCCATTGGTCTCAGAGCCACTAGTGCCTGACATCTTGTTGCATGAGAATTGCTATGGCTTCAGTGTGGCTGAGTGTGCTTGAGGTCCCTGCAGTGGTCCAGTGTGGCCATGTTGATGTGGGGGACCCAGAGCCAAGGCCTGGCAAGAGGTGGTTGGTACCTGGGGTGCCATCCTCAGAAGGGACCCGTCAGAAGAGCAAGGTGCCCTGACTCCATGAGGTGGCTTCTATGTGCACACCCTCCCATGGGGCCTGGCCACCACTGGCAATTCTGGACCCTCTTGCTCTGCAAGCTAAGGACATCAGTGTTCCTACCCAGTACCCACCACAGGCAACCCGTCATGGCAACAGAAGACACATGGTTCAAGAACCCACTCCAAGATCTGGGCACCGACTCCTGGGGCCACTCTGGTGCAGTCAGTGAGTCACCTAGAGGTGCAGAAGTGTAGGAGAGCTCTGAGACAGATGGCAGCAAAGAACTGTCTTGACAGCATCACTGGGGCCAGGAGGCAGGTCTGACACCTACTGGGCAGGCCGATCCCTAGCAGATTCTGCCCAGCCCTTCTGTGTGCGCGAAGCCCCAGAAACCACCAGGACTGGGTGCTCTGGCCATGCCCTCAGCTTCTCGCCATACACACTTTTGGAAATGGTTGCTTGATCTTAGTACCGTTGCCAAAAGTTCAAGCTGAGAATTTCCGGGTCATCCAGGCCTGGGCCTTGTTGTTTGAGAACACTTTCCACAGCGAATCTTCGGTCCTCAAGGCCACTTAAGCAAGTGACGTGGAGAAGCAGGCTGCACCCCTGCAGAGTCCAGGCCTTGGCAATGAGGTCAGCTCTCCCCTCTCCCTGTGCCAGCTGCGCAGGGTAGGTCAGTGACACACCACTCATGGGGAGTGCTTCATTTCCTTTTCTTTGTGTGTCTGTCAGTAATCCCACCATGAAAGGCACGGAGGATGAAACCCAAGTGAGCCCTCGTTTACCACAGACCCTAGCTCACCTTTGGAGTCCGCTGAGCCAACACGTGGCCCGAGGGAAACTGAGCCAGGCAAAGGGGGCTGACAACAGCTTCCCTCATTAGGAATGTTCTCTGCAAAAAAACGCCTGGAGAGCCCGCGGGGCCTGTGAGCTCACAGGTGCCACTAAGAGCAGCCACACATCTATACAGAGGGCCCGCATGGCCAGCAAGATTGGGGTGCAGGCAGAGCCCCCACTTCCAGAAGCATACAGGCAGAGCACTCAGGACCCCTCCATGGCTATAGATTCGCATCATGGATGACTTGTGTACCACCTGGTAACTCCCCACATCTGGGACACTGGGGACCCTGTGCCCAGTGAGGACCTTCAGGCCTGCCCACTCTCAGCTTGTGCTGACCCTGCTCCTCTTTCCTGACTCCTCACATTTCCCTCCATCGCCTGTTTGAGGCCATCTGGGAAGAATGTCCCTGTCTCCACCCACTGCTCTACCTGAAGATACTGCCTCCTGTCCAGCCCCCGTGATGGCAGCACCTGCCCAGGAATGGGCCTGCGTCACTTCCCCAGTGCCGTGTGGCACCCAGAAGTGGTGGCTCAGTGGGCCCTCACCCATTGCTCACAGAGCTGGCACAGATGTGGGTGGCTCAGCTCTCATTCAGGGGCAGAGGAAGGAACCTGCCTCTTCCTGGTGCCCACAGGTTTCAGCAGAGCCCAGGCTCTGCAACTGGACTGAGGGCCTGTCTCCTGATGCCCAGGCCCATGGTGGTACTATGGTCAAAGCTCAGACCTCTGTGATGTTGCCTTTTGCTCCAGCACTGCAGGACCCCACAGGACAAGAGAGCTTCTCTGTCCCATGTCAGCTATCAGACTGTCTGGTCCACAGACCCAGATTGTATCTTCACATGCAAATCCTTCTGGCAGTGATCAAGGGTTGGGCTGAGACCATGCAGGACTTGCTGGTGCCCCCAGGCTGAGCTGGCTGGAGGCTGCCAGGCTCTGCCCCATCCAGTTCTGCTCAGGAACAGCCCAAGGTATCCCTGTCTTCCGAGGTTCAGAGGTGGCCCTGGATTGTCACAGAGCTGCTGTGGTTCCAAAGGCCCACACATCAGAGGCTGGCTTTCAGGGTGACTATGCAGGTGGTGCCTTTAAAGACAAGGGCCTAGGGAGGCCCTGATGTCTGTGGGGACGTTTCCTCAAGGGGGCTCTGGGGGTTCTGATCATTCTCATGAAGACTGCAGTGCACTCCCTGCTGCTCCCTAACCCTAACCTTCACTCCTGCTGTGAAACGACCAGAGGACACATGAACTTGAACTTTGACCCTCTCAAGCCATGACCTAAGTAAACCTGTTCTCTTCGCAAGCAGTCTGCCTTGGGTATGTCTTCATAGCATCCAAAAGCTGAGGAAGACATTGTTCTTGTAAGAGAGGATCAGGGCTCCAGGGCAGAGGGCTGGGAATGTGGGCGCCTCCAGAGCTGGAGGGCAGTGTCTCCCTGAAACCTCTGGTAGGAGCCAGTGCTTCAGCTTGAGATGGATTTAATTAAGTCCCTGTTGTCTGCAGATCTGCAGTTGGAGCAGCACCAGCCCAGGGTTTGGTTGCAGGGCTGGCTTTGGCCTCTACTGCTCCCACTATAGCCATGACCCCATTCCCATCCTCAAGATTGCCCAGCACGGCTCCTTCCACGCCAGGCAGTGTGGCCCCTACAGCTGTCACACACCACTGGGAGAAGCCTCAGGCAGGCGCCTTCCCCAGAGGTACCTGCAGTGGCCAGGTCATTTGACAGAGGCCCTCAGCACTGTGAGCTCTCCATGTGAGCACAGGGTGGGGTGTGCAGGTCAGGTCGTGTGGCCAAACGCCCAGCAGTGCACCATGGGACGTGCATCAAGCCATATCAGGAGGCTCCCATGGTGGTCTGGGAAGTCAGCTGCTGCTGGTGGGGGTGCCCTGCTGGAAGACCCCCAAATCCTGGTCTGAAAGACTTCACTCACCTGCTGGGGTATGGCTAAGGCCTCCTGCATGCCAGGTGGATCCGAGACCCAGGTATTGCAAGGCACCCGGGCCTGTGGCATCCAGCCAGGCTCTCAGGTGGTGGGAAGTGGGTGAGATCTGTGCACAGGGCTCCATGCATCTCCAGCAAGAAGTAGGTCTGAGCAGCTATGAACAAGGTCTACCTCAGCACAGGGCAGGGGAATGGGGGCATGGGCTGTGGGGCGGCCGCCTGCACCCCAGCACCTGGTCCCAGTCAGAGAGCTGCTCAGCCTTGGGGGCTTCTCGGTACCTGCTGCACCAGGAGGCTCAAACCTGCAGGCTCCTGGCCCTGCCCACCACTGGGGCTGCTCCCTGCATGTGCCACATTTGCCAAGACAGCCTATTCATTGTCCCCGCGCTATCAGTGCAGGGAGGAGGGACACAGGGACAATAGAGGCCCTCGGCCTGAACCTGAATCCAAACCCCTGAGGGCACAGTGAGCTCAGAGGCCTGCGCCTGGCAGCAGCGCCGCTCCTTAGGGGACACTCAGGTTCAGTCCTTACACAGCATCCTGGGACCCAGCTGACAAAATCTGGCTAGGGAGGAGGCCCAGAGCCAGATTTAGATACGCAGAGCCCCTGGTTGGCTGGAGGGAGACCCCCACTCAGGCAAGATACCCACCCAGGGATCCTTGGGGACCCTCAGGGGGCAGCCCCATCCACACTGGCACTGACCAGTGTGTGTGGGCAGCAGGTCCAGGCTGCCCCAAACCTGCTTCTGTATGTGGGCCAGTGCAGGGCAGGTGGTACCCAGGCTCCATGATCCTCCACTACCCTGTAACCTGTAGCCAGATGGGCGAATGAGGAATGAGGACACAGATAGGGGGTTCCTGAGGCCCTGGGCTGCCTGGCCTGGCTCCTTCTCTCTGCCCCAGGCCTCACTCACCCAGCTTGGTGATGGAGGGGTCTGAGAGCATCTGGGACAGCAGCCAGAAGGCCTGCACTCCTGGGTTCCGAGCATGGGCAGGTCCAGCAGGAACATGCTGCCCTCTGCCGCCTGGAGTGATGCCCAGGGCTGGCCTGCTGAGGTTATCTCCACTCCATGTCCAGGCTGACCATGCAGCCAGGCTGTGGAACTTGCCCATGAGCACCTGGCCCACTCTGGGCCTGAGCTCCGTGCAGCTTCAGGAGAGGAGAGAGCTCCTCTGTCCCTTTGCAGGCTGGCTGTGCCCTTCAGCGCCTCCTGTCGTCTGCTCAGCCTGCTCCTAGGGGTGGCCCTGCACCTGCCTCAATCTGTGGATCTGCTGTCATGGATCCTTGGGGCAACACCAGCTCTGGATATTGAGCTGGCTGAATTCTATTGCCACTTCTGGGGCAGTAAGAGGTCCAGGGTGCACTGGGGGGCCGTGGCAGGGTCACTGTGAGTGGCCATCATTTCCAAGAGCTGCTCCTGCCACCAGGGGTTCTCCTGTACCAGGCCCTGCAGACCACAGAGTCCTTAGAGTGGGAATGTCCAGCCTGGCTCAGTGACTGAGGCTGAGGCCAAGGACCAGGCTGCCTGCTGTGCATCCCCCCACCAACCTGTTCTCTGTTGCAGGTCCTAGACCTGAGGTCATACCCATTTTCTGGGACCCTGGCCTGGCTCCTGCTCCTCTGCCCCGGGGACCTGCACAGGCTCCTCTCTCCTATCATCTGCGCTTGGGATGGGGGGGGTGGACACTCAGTCCCCAGGGCCCTGATCAGGGATTTCCAAGAAACCTTGTCCTCGCAGCTGACTGTCCCTGACCAGTGTCCTGTGCCCTGTGCCAGGAAGTGTGGGCCAAGCTGGATGGCTAGGGCAGGGCTCCTTGGGGCCTCACTCCAGCCATCCCAGTGCTGTGAGGTCTCAGGCTGGCCTGCGTGGCTGTCAGGACTTGGGGCTCCTTGCCCACATGACCACTGGCCCCTGTGACCTGTGTGTCCCTGGAGAGCCCTGCTGCCCCTGGAGCTTTCCATCCAGACAGGTTCAGTGCCCCCGGTAGCCTGAGGTGTCCACATCCCCCTGGGCCACAGGTTCTCACGTGGACGACAATATGTGGAAACTCCTCCACATTCTTCAGGATGTCCGCTGCCCTTCCGGCCGGCTCGACCTTGGCACCCAGGGGGACTGGCCTTCCGGACCGCACCCCAGGCGTGTGCGTGCCTCTCCAGTGACTCACACTGCCCCCCCATCAGCACCACCTGGCCCAGTGCCACTCTGCCGCCCACCCGCGTCCTGCACACACAGCGCAGGATCTGAGGACAGCTCTGTGGCCAGGGTGCAGCACAGCTCCCAGCACCCGTGTGCTTGCACCATGCCAGCCCTGAGCTGTGGCCTCAGAAGCCCTGCCCAGAGAGGCCAGGCACCTGCAGGCCACCCAGGACTCAGCCCCACCAGACCTAGTGGCTTCCCGAGGCCCAGGGGCAGGGGGCTGTTGGTCACCTTGCATGGTCACCTGATGGCTGCCTAGGAACAGGGAGCACAGCCACGGGCGACCCAGCTCTGCCTGCCGGGCCACGTAGCCTCCTGCTCCGCAGGCAGCACGTGGGCACTGGTGGCTCAACTGCCCACAAGAATGGCAGAGCTCGGCATGTGCCCAGCAGGGGTCCCCAGGGTGTGGCACAGGCAGCACAGGGTGGCTGGGTGCTGCTGGGTGACAGCACTGGACACAGGGCTTTCAGAGAGTTCAGGGCTCAGCACTGGCCGGGGCTCAGGGATGTGCCGCACAGACGAGCCAGGCAGTTGGGCAGCTCTGTGCCCCCTGTCCACCTGCTCTACTTGCTGCCAACCACAGGTCCAGGCTGGCCTCCCTGCCCTCCTCACCACCAGCCGAGACCCTGAGCCTGGTGGAACGGTGGCTCTGTTGCCTGGGCCCCTGTGTGGGTGACAGGGGAGCACGTGGCTAGGCCTC